>PVKH010003833.1:0-24290 GCA_004027955.1 Chaetophractus vellerosus
TACTCAATTGGGAAAGAAGAGTCTCTTCAACAAATGGTGCTGGGAGACTACATCTCCATTTGGAAAAAAAAAAAAAGGTAGGAGATCCTCTACCTCACCCCACATACAAAAGTCAACTCAAAATGGATCAAAGACCAAAATATAAGATCTAGGACAAACTCCTAGAAGAAAACATAAGGAAGCATCTTCAAGACCTTGTGTTAGGCAATAGTTTAATATATTAGACTTTACACCCAAATCACAAATAACAAAAGAAAAAGTAGATAAATAGGGTATCATAAAAACAAAAACAAATTAAAAAACTGAAAAACTTTTGTTTATCAAAGGACTTTACCATGAAAGTAAAATGACAACCTACACAATGGGAGAAAATATTTGGAAGCCACATATCCAATAAAGGATTAATATTCATATATAAAGAAATCCTTCAATTTAACAAAAAGGCAAACAATCCAATTAATAAGTAGGCAAAATACTTGAATAGACATTTCTCTAAAGAATACACACACACACACACACACGACCAGAAAGTACATAAATAAATGTGCAACATCTTTAGCTAACAGGGAAATGCAAATCAAAACCATAATGAGATATTTCACACCTGTTAGAGTGGCTGTTATTAGTAAAATGGAAAATAAGTGTTGCAGAGGATGTGGAGAAACAGGAACACTCACTCATTGTGATAGCAATGTAAAATGTTGCATCTGCCATGGAAAACAGCTTGGCAGTTCCTCAGAAAGCTAAGTATAGACCTACATAATAGAGGTCCTGATGACCTGGCAATCCCAATACTAGGTATATACCCAAAGGAATTGAAACTAGGGGCCCATATATTTGCACACAGCTATTCAGAGTGGCATCAGTCACAATCGCCAAAAATAGAAACAACCCAAGTGCCCATCAACCAATGAATGGATAAAATGTGGTATATACACAGAATGGAATATTATTCAGCCATAAAAAGGAATGAAGTTCTGATACATGTGACAGTATGGATGAACCCTGAAGACATCATGTTGTGTGAAACAAGCCATTCACAAAAGGACAAATATTTTATGACTTCACTGATTTGAAACAATTAGAATGAGCAAAATCAGAGTCAGAATCTAGCATATGGGTTACCAGGGCATGGTTTGGGGATAGGGAAGTTAAGGCTTCCTCTTTGGAAAGATGGAAATATTTTTGTAATGGATGGTGGTGATGTTAGCACAACATTGTGAATGCAAATTAACACCACGGAAATATATATCTGAATATGATTAAAAGGGGACATGTTATATTGTATATGCGGTAACATTAAAAAAAATCCATAGAACTACACTACACAAAGAGTGAACCCTTAAACAATGGCTTTTAATGGATAGTACAATTATAAACATATGCTACCATCAATTGTAACATACGTTCCATTCCAAAGCAAGGTGTTGGTGGTGGGGTGGTATATGGGAATCCTGTCTTTTATGCATGATTGTTCTATAAACCCACAACCTCTATAATAAAGGGAAAAAAATGTGGGGCATGACTACACTGTAAGACATAATAGTCAGATTCTTGCCTCTACTTATAATGAGACAGTGGAACTTAAGCTGTACTTCACTGACATTTTGAAAAAAAAAAGTCTTAATAAAAATATTTGTACCTTTATATGCACTCATTGTGAATGCAAAAGCTGCAAATGCAGATGATATAGGTAGTGACCATTAAAAACAATACATACACACAAAAAAACCAGTATACTGAGTCAAAAAAGCTTTACAAAAAATAGTATGTACCGTATGATTCCATTTACATGACATTCTGGAACAATTCAAAACTAACCTATGGTATAGACATCACCATGTGTTATCAAACATAAAATAGTGACAGTGGGGAGTGGATGTAGCTCAGTGGCTGAGGGCCTGCTTCCCATGTATGAGGTCCTGGGTTCAATCCCTGGTACCCTCTTAAAAAAAAGTAACATAGTATAATGTTAATTGTAAAACCTAGAGAGTAAGTATATGGTGTTCACTATATAATTTTTTCAATTTTTCTGAAACTTTAAAATTTTTCATAATAAATTATTGGAGAAAGCAGATAAGGATTGTATGAAAGAAAACCACTGTCAATTAAGCTATCAGGTATACAATTAAAATGTCAATTTTTAATTGAAGAATTCTAAACACACATTGTAACTAGTCAGGCTATATCCTTTACAACAGCAGTATTTCCTCAAGTGGGCAGCAAGAAGATTATTATAACTTCTATTTTTATTTTTTCACTTTTAAACATTTAAAACTCGTACATATTTTATAAAGTATATTTTAGACTAAATAGATGTATGCATACTTTATAAGTATATACAAATTTACTGATGAAGTTGTGTGATCAACCACAAAGCAACTTCTTCCTGATTAGATGACTTCTGCCCCTGCATTGAGAGCAGGCCTTCATTCTCAAGTCAGCCTGTCATTCTGTTTTCCACTGCCAGCATATAAACAAGGAAAAACGCTCTTTCTAAAATAAATATCTAGGTCACACCAGACATACGCAAGAGACAAAGCAGTAACGTTTCACAGTAACACGGGACAGGGGGCCTTTCCCAGATAGACGATATCGTTCCTGAACTGCCCTGAACTAGTAACAGATCTCATTCTTTTGTTTCTATCACTAGAAGCTTCTTGGTTCTTAATGATAATTCCAAGTGTCTATACTGAGCAAGGTCACTTGCAAAACTTGAAAGTGATATTTGAGTGAACTTTGGCTCTTACCTCATTCCTACTCAATTCCCTCCACTTATACTCAGTTAAACCCCACATTACTGAGATATGCTGTCAGGACTGAAATTCCATAGAGAATTTGAGTCAAGAATACTTTCCATCTATTAATGTATAGTGGGAAAAAACTGATTAAAAATTGAAAAAAAAAAGTATAGTGGAGACTCACTTTTCTTCTGGGAAATGCCACATTTGTTAATCAAAGTTTCTTGGAAAAGAATTAAACCAGTATGTTTAGATTGAGAAGAAATGGCTTACGCCATTAATTAGTTGGGTCACCAAGTGGGGAAGCGGAGAAAATTTGACTGCCCTTGTGGTTGGAATAACAGATTTTAGTCTTAGTTCTGTCATTTGCAACCTTGCAAAGTCATATCTCTGAAGCTCTATTTCCTTATGTGTAAACTGGGCATAACACTGCTATTGGGCATATGATCAAGGTATCCTCAAGCCCTTTGTAAGTTGCTCTTGTCTCATCAGGGTCAGATAGAATCCTGTGAGATAATTAGCAGAGCACAGTGAAGACCATCTTGGACCACATGTCAGACTGGGGATTCAGCCCCAGCCTTGCTCCTTCCTTAATGAGCTGCTGATCCCCAGCTCTTCACCTGGGAAAGCAAAAATGCCACCCTGGCAGTCCTTGATAAAGACTGGCAATTACACTTTTGTAAGCAGAACATTGCCACATAAGTCATACCTGTTGTTATGTCCTATAGTTTTCTTTAGGGACTATGATGAAAAGAATGGTATAGCAGTTTGATATGGTTTATGAATTCCAAAAATAGATATTGGATTATGTTTGTAAACTGGTCTATACCTGAGCATGATTAAATTATGATTAGGGCTTTGATTGGACCATGTCAGTAGGGCGTTGAGTCCCCGCTCCTTGGTGGGTGGGGACTCACAGATAAAAGACATGGCAAAGGACAGAACTGGAGTTCTGATGCTGGAGTTTTTGAGCTGGAGCCCTAGGAAGTAAGCACACAGAGGAGTTTGGTTGTGAGGAAGGAGAGAAGGCTCTGGGAAAAGAGACGAGCTGTTCACCTGACAGTTCACAGCTGGCCTTGTGGAAAGAGGCAAAGCCTAGAGAGGCTCACAGTCTACAGCTGACCTTGTGAAAAAAAAAAACAAAAAAAAAAAACAGAGGAGCTGAGCCCAGAGAGAAATGGAGCCCTGGGAAGAGAGGAACCCAAGAAGCATGAACCCTGGCAAACATAAGCAGCCATCTTGCTCCAGCATGTGGCAACAGATTTGGTGAGGGAAGTAACTTACTCTTTATGGCCTGGTAACTGTAAGCTTCTACCTCAATAAATACCCTTTATAAAAGCCAACAGACTTCTGGTATTTTGTATCAGCACCCCTTTGGCTGACTAATACAAATGGGCTAAAGACTATTCAGAATGACAGAGTTGCTAGAAGGGACCTCCCCTATTCCTCTCAAAAACACTGGTCTTGTTCCCAGTCCTCAATTCACACTAGAGACCTGACCCCAAGTTTCTCTTTGGCGATTCACAGGTAAATGTAATTGTCTGAAAGCTGTAGTATAAACAGAACCCTGACTTCTAACAGCTATGCAAGGCTGATTTCAGAAGGGCCTCATGATTGGTTTAATGCTCTGCTCGAGCCATCTTGAAATCTTTAATAACTTAAAAAAAACTATTTTGAAATATTTTCAAACTTACAAGACAGATATAAAAATAATAAAAACCCTATAGAGAACTCCAATATACTGCTACTCCCCCAATTTAACATCTTGCCACATTTGACGCATCATTCTATCTATTCTATCTAATCTATCCATCCATCCGTCCATCCATTTTCTGAACACTTGAGTGTAGGTTCTGTATATCATGCTCCTTGAACACTTAATATTGCCATGTGCATTTCCTAAGAACAAGGATATTCACGTACGTAATCACCTTAAGTTGTAGTTATCAAGTTCAAGAAATTTAACATTGTATGACACAAAAGCTTACAGTCTGTATTCCAATTTTTTCATATGTCCCAATAATATCCTTTTTAAGCTTTTATCCTCCTTTGTTAGATCCCACCTAGGATCATGTAATGCATTTAATAGTTATTGAAATGCTTCATAATTTTTGTACAAGGTACTCTGAGTTTTCATTTTGCACTGAGCCATGAAAATTACCTAGCTGGCCCCAATGTTATGGTAATGATAAAAATGTCTGGGGCATACTAGCCATCTGCATATAGCTAAGGAGTAACATTTCATAATCAATCATGTGAATAACTGAATGGCATGAAGAGTTAATCCTACTATACAATGAATCTTGAACAAAGGATCAAGTGAAGCTTGGTTTTTGTATCAGTGTTGAAAAGGAAGTCTTGTGGAATTCCTGAGGCCTCTCTAAACACAACATTAAATGTCTCCTGGACACTTGTGATTCACCTGCCCAACTGACATTGGTCTTACATCTGCCACTTTTACAGTGGGTGATGGGTCAACTTCAAAATGATGTATTCCCATTCTAGGAAGGAGAAAGGAGAAAGAACAAGAAAGTTCCAATCTTGAGCACACCCAGTCCTAGAAAGAAGTGCAAGTTCCCAATAAAAGGTGACTTTTCCCAGCCTTTATTTCATAGCTCTAAATATTTTTGTTTAAGCTCCAAAGTGGAAACACGGCTTAGAAAAACTGCTATGCTTCAAGATTTATCATCTGAAAGCACTTTAAAGCACTTTAAAATGCCAATAATTTGACAAATCAGCTTTAAAAAAATTGTCAACATTAAAAAGCTAACATTGGCAAATAAGGCTTGCACTGGTATTCTGTCAAATTTCATTATTGTCATGGAGAGTACAAGCAGGAGAGCCACAAATGACCAAAACTATAAAGGCACCCCTAATTTGCAGAAATTTCAGCTTACCTGAATACTGATCTGCACCTTTTCCATCTCAACACCCAGGAATTTTGATCTGACGTCAAAGATGCCCACATCTTCAGTAGATATGATATCAAATGTAACATTTTTAAACCTAGTCAAGAAAGGAACATTTATAAAAGTGGAATCATAAACATATGCTCAAACCTGAAACAAATTAATGGAATTCCAAGTTATCATTCTTAGTGAATGGTCTGTTGGGAGAAGACTATGGAAGTCACCAAAAAACCTCCCATCAGCTTTCCCACACTCTCTGCTTCCCAAACACTAAACTAGATGGCTAGAGATCTACAGCTCACAAAACACTGTAGTAGGTGCTTTATTACAAAAGAAATACAAGATGCAATCCTTGTTCTTAGGGAGCATAAAATACACTTGGAAAAATATCAGAGTCACAGAACATGAGCGTTTATATGGACCTGTACTATTGACAGGCTGAATATTTCAGATCGTTCAGAACTTTTATAGACAGTTTGAAAAGATAGAAGCATTTTCTTTGAGTTGGTATAGTCAAGAGAAAGTTTCATGGGATAAATGGGATAAAAGCCAGGCCTTGAAGGAAGGAAGGAGTTAGAGAGGGAGGCAACCCAATGAGGTTGGCTTTACTTGAGACAAAGGATGAGGAAGCATTGGGTGGGGACTTATGATCCTTTTAAAAGGGAGAACCGCTTGGTGCCTGGTGTGGGTTATGGAGCAGGGTTTCTGTATCCTCACCTCCCTATTTACACACTAAAAGGGTGCTGTCAAAAATGGCTCTGAAATAAAGTTTATTATATGAAAAAAAAAAAAAGGAAATAAATGGCTCTGACCCAGAGTGGATTGGCACGAAGAGTCCGGCTTTGAAATTAGAAAAATATTATTATAGGTTGAATTGTCTCCCCAAAATACGTGTTAAGTCCTAATTCCCTAACTCCCAGTCCCAAGAATGTGCCTTTATATGGAAAAAGGGTCATTTCAGAAGGATGTAGTTAAGATCTGACCAAACTGGATTAGGGTGGGCCCTAGTCTAATATGACTAGTGTCCTCCTAAGAGGAGGAAATTTGGACACAAAGGGAAGAACACAATGTGACGACGGAGGCAGAAATCTAAGTGCTGCCAGTGAAGGAATGCCAAGGATTGCTGCCAACGCCAGAAGTGGGCCATGGATCAGATTCTTCTCTACAGAATTCAGAGGGAGCAAGGACCTTCTGACAACCTCGATTTTCAGCCACCAGACAATACATTTCTTTTGCTTTAAACAATTCAGTGTGTGGTGCTTTGTTATGGTACTCCTAGGAAACTAAGACAGGTATGGTTTTGCAAATGTAGATAACTGTCATCTACCAAGCCTGACAGGTCTGAAAGAAAGCCCTTCACTCTTAATGCTATGATTCAGTTCTTTTGGAGGAATCATGGGAGGTTCACAAATCTGAACACACTGGACAAGCCCTGGGAAATAAAAATCACTTCATTCGACCAGTAGCATCAGATTCTAGAGGGAAAGACTAGCGATTACTATACATGCTTTTGTCCCGTCACCTGTAATCAAGGATAAGCTTCAGTAGGCCAAATGAAGCGCTCTTCAGAGGCCAAAGGAAACTGATTTTTCAGATTTTATGGAAACAATTAGATGGCATGGGTGTTCCTCGCAGACTCCAGGCCATACTCACTGGCTTGTCTGAAGATCTTCGATATCTAGCAGGACACCCTTCTCATGCAGCTTTGCTGCGGTGTACCTCACAGGCTTTGCTCTCTTTGGCCCTTTGGGTTCTTCCTTTCCATCTAGTTTAATTGACCTCCGAGTATTTCTGACAAAATAAAAACAAGCCATCTGTTGTCATGATGCCCAACTCAATTTCTAGTAGAATAGTAACCATCCCCAAAATGCACATTGTTCAGACCTGGCCCCCATGGTATTAAATGTGCAGATTTTAATTTTGTGACAGTAGGTGACAATTTTCCCCACGTGGTAAGACCTCACTACTCAACTGTTTAGGAAAAAGCTATTTTCCAAGTGACTAAAGTACTGAATTGCAGATTGATATTTTTAATAAAAATTGCACTGTTACCATTTCCTCAGGCATATTGGCGTAAGTGGCTATCTTAGGTCATTTTACAAGAAGTTTTGGTACAATTTGAACTGCATATTCCTAAGTAGATATATCACCAGGACAGCTTAATGTATCTAACAAACACTGTGTGGATGGTTCTGTTCTGAGTGCTTTACAAATTACTTCTCATTTACAGAAGTAACATCTCCATAGCGCTATGTAGTTAATAAATCCTGCTCCCACATAGCATTTCATTTAGCTATCCCAACAATACTTGTGAGGTTGGTGCTCCTTACTCCCCTCTTAAAAGATGAGAAAATGGAGGCTCAGAGAAGTTCACTGATCAGTTCAAAAGCACACAGATATGAGAAAGAATCAGAAACCAAATTAGATAGCCTGAATGCAGAGTATGTGTAAAATGCCTTAAAGTAGTTGAGATAAAAAGTAAAGCAAACTGGCATTATTGGGACAACTGAAAAAAACTGGAATATGGTCTATAGGCTCTATAATGTTAAATATATTGAATTTGGTAGCTGTACTTAAGGTGGTTAGATACTGAATGTCCTTGTTCTCAGGAAATGTGCCTGGAAGTGTTAAGTGTTAAAGGAGCATGATGTATGCAACCTACTCTCAAATCTTTAGATAAAAGAAAGACAGAATTATATAATAAATATGCAAAATGCCAGAGGTTGATACTGCGTTTCTGGATGAGGGGGTATATTGGAGTTCTGTACATTGCTTTTGTATTATTTTTGCAACTTTCCTGTAACTGTGATGTTATTTAAAAAAAAAAAAAAGTAAAGCAAACCAATAGCATAACTTTATTTCAACTGAAAATCCCCCCTCGGCCCCCTGCCCCAACTAGAGTGTAAATAAATGCAAATTCAGAACCAGTAGAGACCACAGAAATAAGGTTTAAATTTGGTTATTCCCCCTCACCAAAACGTCCATGATAATGAAATTGATTTTTTCACATAGCACCATTTCCTAAGGCCAAATTGACCATATAAGAATTACCTGAAAATATTAAACTGATTAAATGGGTAAATAAGATTTGATTAAATATTGACTTTAGTCTGATAAGAATAATCATGAGCAAAGAACATTAAAAGTGACATTATGTATGTAAGTCATTAATTTATATGCTGATAGGAGAGTTACCAAATTTTCCTTTTGTGTCAATGATTTTTTAAAAAATCAACAAGCAATTTAAGAATCATTAACCACTCTGTACAATTAGCAAATATCTGGCATTATTTAATATTAGCAAGTATATAAGATACTGTTTATTATAAACATTCCCAAAACAAGAGTAGCTTTTAGTTTTTACAAGTGATTTTTCATTAAAGAAATTGTAGGTATAAAGAAAAATCATGCATAAAATATAGCCTTTCATATACCACCCCTACAATAGTGTTTTTAGAACCTTTGACTACAAAGGACAAAAGAAATAACAAAAGTGCTTCCCTAAGTCTTGACGCTACTTGTTTAAAATATAGCAGAGTAAGCCACTTTACTTCCAAAGCTGATGGGGAATTTTAAAAGTTTCTAAATTTCTGGCTTAGTTCACTGTAGCAAATTATAAAATTGAGTGTCTAATTTTTGATTATAAAGTAAAACAAAAAGTTTGCTTCTAAGCCCAACCCAAACCCAAAGCCCAGGACTGTAGAAGAATTGTCAGCCCTTATAAATCTTGACATTATAAACCAACATGACACTATTTTAACTTACTTTCTTTGTAAGTTGTCTAAACAAGTCTTTATGTAGGTGTCATAATAATTAATTTGTTCCTCATAAAATGCTGCCTTCTTGTTAAGTGCATTCAGGGTCTGCTGAAGTTTTGCCAATTCGGATTTTCGAAGTTTACGATAGATTCTTTGATTTCGAATATCCTAAAACAATAAGTAAAAGCTATGATATGAGATCTAAGCAGAAATTTGTTTTACAATGTTATCAATTTGGGGCAAGAAGAACAAGTAGTAACTAACTATTTGTGACTCTTAACTTGTAGTTTATCTCATTCACCTTATTTTAATCTCTCAACACCAAAGAGTTCCCATCCTTTTTACTTCAGAACTGGAAATTGTCCGTATTTCACTTTGAGAGACTTGCTAAGTTTTAGTTAAAAGACTTTAGCAGGATACATGCAATTTCTTCAGAGTATTTTGAACATTTCCTTTGAAGAATACCTTCACACTGAAAAGGTTTATATTTAATTGTTGCATTAATTTTAGAGATAAGTTTTAAAAAATAAAAAATTTAATCCTAGCTGATATTTTTCAACGGTTATGGAAAAAAGTAGACTCTCAAGATGATAGACGATTTAAATAGAATTCCTAGAATATAAAGTTGCTTAAGCTGCTTACAGTTTATCAGGGATGTGCTAAGTTTAAGCTTACAGGCATCAGATTTTTTTTTTTTTTAGGAGGTACTGGGAATTGAACCCAGGATACCTTGTACATGGGAAGCAGATGTTCAAACCACTGAGCTACACCTGCTCCCTCATGATAGTCTTTTAATGATTTTAAAAAGCAAAAAACATCAATTTTTCTACTCTATACTCCCAAAGAGAAATATTTCCTACCCAAAGCTATAGAAAGAAATGTCATTTCCTTTTAGTCACTCCGAACTAAAAGGAATAAGCCCACTGCCAGAATTGACCATAAATTTCCATGGGAGAATAAAGCTGGGTGCATTTCCCTCCCAGAAAGCAAGCATATTTATTTTTTTCTAATTGCTTAACTGCATTTAACTTTGAGACCCATTATTAATATGCGTTTGAGTAAAAGGGATGAAATGTCCTTTAAACCTAAATATATACTTCCTTATCCTTGACAAACAGATCTCAGCCACTTCCTGTGATGTTTCCTTTGTCCTTGCACTAACTTGAGATCCTTTACTCAGGAAACTTCTCAAGTGTAAAAATATGGGATGAGAAAACAAAGTAAGCTTTAAGTCTGCATGTAGGCTAAACCGCTTAGACAGTTCTCAGAAAGTTACCACCTCGCTGGCAGGTCCTAAGAGCACATGAGCTATATGACAACTCAGAAGAGAACCTCCTAAAAGTGTCACTGGAGAGTTAGTAGGTACCTTTGAAAGGTGTAGTCTAAACCTGTCAATTCCATTTCCCACAAATCTATTTTCCGGTGTGTTCCAACTCTCCTAATGACTTGGGGTGGGAGGTGTGGGAGCTGTGATTATTCTCTGTTCAAAGTCATCAAATGCTTTGAAAACTTTATAAAATTTGTAATAATATGGAGGGCAGGAGCCATGGTATATACATCTATGAACCCCTTATGTCACTTTAGTGTGCCCAGCATGTTACTGGTGATTAGCAAATGTCTGCTAAGTGAAGAAGAATGAATACTGTTTCCAAAAACCTTGGCAATCTCATTGAGAATGTCTTGGTATTTATTTTCGGATGACACGTGTCCAGTTTGTTCCAATGTCCGAAGATTCCTCTGGATTTTCCTCTTCTTCTGCTCAAGAGGCAAATGAGTATCTTCAATCATAAATTGGCTCTGCTTCATTTCTTCTGGAGTTCTAGAATCTATCAGCTCACGGCTCATCATGTCTTTGGTGTGATTTATTTCCTGAAAAAAGGAAAAACAAGATGTTGGTTTTTCTCTGACCCCCTAATAGCACATACTCAGAAGCTACATAAAGCAAGTTAATGTCAAAATTAAAGAAATCCTCAAGCAAAGCCAAAAGACTAGAACCAGAACACGTTTATGTGTTTGTTTTTTCTCTTTCTTTTTAGGAGGCACCAGGAACCAAACGTGGGACCTCTCATGTGGGAGGCAGGCACTCAACTGCTTGAGCCACATGTGCTTTGAAGCAGTTATTTGGGAAAGAATTACTTCAACTTTTTGAGAAACACAGCAATGAAAGCAGACTGAATTTGGGCAAAATCCTAAATAGCTGATTAACTGCCAAGGTGACAAATCACCTTAGTAATGGACATATTGCTACAATTGCTTCTTTGGAAACATCCCTTGGGTTTTGATCCCTGGAGAGTCCAAATCAAGATTAAAACGTGGCTATGAGAACATGAACATCCAGAACCCAGCTATACTGTCACATATCTGCCATATTTATGGGGATTCAACAAGCCAATCCAGCAGTGAGTCAGAGATTGAAATTCTGATAATGGGTCCCTTCTCAAATTACCAACTTTGAAAAACTCAGAGCTTCTTTGACCTGGAGGAAACAAGAATACTCTGGCACATAAGCTACCAAGTACATGGTGATAAATGAATTATTGAATACTATTTGGATAGCTTGTTCAAGAAAACAATATAAAAAAGATACTGGTGATTGGACATTTCACATGCTAGACAACTGACAAACCCAATAGATGAGACCTAAGGATATAATTGTTTTCAGATACAGTAATATTAGCCACACAATGGATAGGTCAAAATTATGGACACAGGACAGTTTATAAGGTCAGTAGTAAATAGTAACAGTGGCAGCAGCAGCCAACGTGATCAAGCACTTAAATGTGTGCCAGGTATTTTTTTTAAGATTTTAATATTTTACTTATTTCTCCCTGCCCCCTCATTGTTTGCATTTGCTGTGTCCCTTTGTTGTGTGCTAGTCTTCTCTAAGAGGCACTGGGAACCGAACCTGGGGACCTCCCATGTGGGAGGGAGGCGCTAATTGCTTGAGCCACCTCCGCTCCCTGCTTTGTTGCATCTCTCATTGTGTTTCCTCGCTGTCTCGCTGTCTCTTGGTTGTGTCATCTCACTGTATCATCTCACTGCACGAGCCCATTGTGTCAGCTCTCCATCTTGCGTGTCTTCTCCAGGAGGCACTGAGAACCGAACCTGGACCTCCCGTGTGGTAGGTGGGAGCTCAGCTGCCTGAGCCACATCCACTTCCCGCCAGGTATTGTTTTACCCACTTAACATGTCCTAAAACTTTGAATCTCATCTGTGAAGGTGTTACTATTACTATTATTCCCATTTTACAGATGAGAAAACCGAGGCTCAGAAATATCCTAAGTGCTGAGTTATCCAGCTAGGAGATGCAGAGCAAGACCTGAACCCAGCAGTCTGTTCCTAGTCACTATGCTACATGTAGAAGATAAAAATGAAACATTTGATAAGGACTAAAAGTCTCAGAGTAAATTAGTTTGATATTCTACCAACATTGTTAAAAAATATTCAAATAATAAATATCAGATAATTTTATATTTTATATTTTTAAATTAAAAACTGACAATGATTTCTTGACAATGGATTAAATTAAGAATGATTCAGGAAAATTATTTGTACTTTTTGCTGGAAGTAACTAGATAATTTTGTTAACTTTTCTTTAGGGAGTGGTTATTATTGGTACTAAAACAAAAACAAACGAAATTAACTTAATTCAGAATGAACTAAACAATGATGCATTTTAAAAGATGTCAATAAAAATTTTAAAGCAAAATTGTTATGAAACTTCCGTTACTTAGACCGACACAAAGCAACAATGATGCTAATGGACTCCCGATGTTTGCTTTAATCTTAAGCATTTGAAAAACAGCTTTAATGTGTGAGGCACTGTTTCTTTAAGTTAGCCAATACATAAAATACGAAAGGTATTTTTCGGCATCCTATCAACCAGAACTATCTCCTAATCAAATTAACAGCCCATCCACTGTGTGATAAAGTTTATGATGAACATTCTGAAGCTTTGAAAGACCCAGAGTTATCTTCCAAGTCCAGGACTAAATTACATTCAGCGTAAATTCGGGGTTGTCTTTTCTCTATTATTCTCCCTAGTACTCCACGTGGGTTTATATAGGGCTGAACTTGGTTGAGCA
Source organism: Chaetophractus vellerosus (assembly GCA_004027955.1). NCBI lineage: Eukaryota > Metazoa > Chordata > Mammalia > Cingulata > Chlamyphoridae > Chaetophractus > Chaetophractus vellerosus. The sequence goes on from PVKH010003833.1 coordinate 13,494, forward strand.
GAGTAATAGATAAAATTCCTTACTTCCAAACCATGTCAGCTACAGTTTCTCTGGGATAACAGTAAACATTTGGCATGAAGATTTATTAAGAAAATAAGCTCATATATATTGCACTTATTAATCTACACTCAAAGACAAATAACCTGTTCTGTTGTTGCTGGTGTCTCTAAGATTTCCGTCAATTCATTTCCTGGCTGGTTCCGGATCACATCAATTATCAGCTTTTTGGTCCTTACAAAATAAAGAAGAGACAGACGTTCAGAACAGCAGTCCTGATGCATAAAAATCTGCTTCTCCTGAGGGAGTGCACAAACAATACAAAAAGGAAGCTTTCAAAGATAATCCCTTAAAATAAAACATTTTTGCAGAAATTCAATGTTTCTTCTAAGGCTCCCAAAAGTTTGGGAATGCTTAATAATCAAGTTTGGGTTTTTTAGGCTTGAGGATTAATAACCATGGACACAAGTATGCCATAGGATTCCTTATCTAAATACTTTTTCTTCTTTTTAGACCGAGACTACTTTTTGATGGGCAGGAGAGACAGGTGCTGCTGCCTACCTATTTCCCCCCTTTCCTATCTCTGACAACATTTAAACTTCTGAGCCTGCTCAGTACAACATAAACCTTTAGGAGCCAGACCAGCTGCTACCTTTCTGGCCATGAGGAGGTTATGAAACAATGTGCAGACCAGTGGGAGTGGAAGTCCCAGGTGGGCTGTGGAGCCTTTGGGCTGCTGGCCGATGCAGAAGCGAAGAGGATGGGTGTTCGGTGACCTTGGGACTGGTTGAGGGACTAATGCATAGGGTTGGGTCCTTGTCTTCAGGTGGTAGAGAACAAAAGAGTTACTCAGTAGGAAATCTGGAGCTGGAAAATTCTGGAAGCACTAAAGTTATATGTTCAAGTCTGTTTTTATTCTGGAAATTGACCACTTCTTTCTAATTAGGCATTAGGGACCCTTCTTAAAAAGTATTTTAACATAAAAGGTAACAGCCGAGTTTGCTCACTTTTACATAAAGTGGGAACAGTATCATTGAAAACAGCTTCCCTTCCAACAAAAGAAAATATCATAAATAGAAGTTGCCTTAAACTACAAACAGGTCTAACTGATATCTGAAGTGTCTCATATTGTGTTTCACTTTGGTTCTTTCAAAGGCATTACGTGATATCACTGGATGATGACTTTCTTCCCAAACTACAGCAGGAAATGTTCACACAGCATGAAAACTGGAAATATTTTTCACATTTTGAACTATAAGGGCAGCTGCTCTCAATGACACAGGAAACTCTCAAAGTTAATTCCAAATATATGGGTTTTTGAAAATAGAAAAAAAATCCAATAAACCATCTGTAAACATTATTTTTCTCACTTCCTTATTATTATAGTCTTTGTGGGCAGAACGATTACAATACAGCTTCCTTTCCCGCCTTTCCCCTAGCGTTTGGAGACCCATTTCCTCTGGGCCTGTGACCCTTCCCTGTTGGGGATTTTCAGGCTGTCTGAGAATGCACAGTGAAATACTTCACTGAGAGTCAAAGGTGGGCACACAGCTAATTATAGCCAGGCGGCTGTGGTTTAGAGAGCAATGTACTGCGTCCTTCCCACACAACTTTTCCTCCAATCATCCTTATAAATATATTAAACAGGAATACTGAGTTAAAAATAAAAACTCTGGATGATTTAAAAAGTGTAAACACAGTGACTTTTTCTTATTTGAAACAATATTCTAGGAACTATATATGATAAATGCTTCCAGGAAAGCCTTCGCTTGCATCCTTTAGAAAAGCTGTCTAATGATCAAATGACTGGAGGCACTAAAACATGCCCTGTCAGGGACAAAGAAAGTTTATTTCTTCAGTAGTTGATGGAGGACAAACTGCCCATTCAGATTATTTTTCCCTTGGAGTTCAACTTTCTATCAAGCCTGTGGAATTCATCACCAAAATTCGACTTCAGACATCCTATATAAAAATAACCATCCAACCCTGTGGCAGGGAACTCATATCTCCCCACACAGTAGTCTACTGGGTAAGGATATCAGAGTCAGACAAATCTAAGGTTGAATCCAGGCTCCTGTTGCTTACTAGCTGTATGGACTTGTACAAATTACGCAATCCTATACGTCTTTATTTATTTATAAAATGGGAGTCTCAGAACGGCTGAGAGGATGAAATGAAAAGATAATGTAAAACCTTTAGCTGGGGTCTGACACATGGTAAGCACCCACATAACCATCAAGGTTGGGCTGCCCAATATGTGGAACTGAGCACTTGAAACGTGGCTAGTCCAAATTGAGATTCGCTATGAGTGTACAATGCACAACGGATTTTGAAGACTCAGTATGAAAAAAAAAGAATATTCACTATTTCCTTAGTAAATTTTACACTTGTTATGTATTAGAATGCTAATATTTAGGATATAATGGGTTCATTAAAAGATATTACTAAAAATTAGTTTCAAATGTTTCCTCCAAATATGTGTCTACGAGTAAGTTTAAAATTTCATGTGTGGCTCACATATTTCTTTTGGAGAATGCAGAATGCAGCATCAGGACATTCTATTCTTAAACAGGAAGCTCCCTCTGAAAGGCCTGCCTCCCAAGGATGCCTACTTGCTCGTCCCAGTTAGTCACTGAATTTTAGGACTAAGGGGGACACTTGCACACAGTCCAGTCTCTTATCTTACAAATGTGAACTAAGATCGTTACGTGACCAGGGAAAGGCCACATTCTACTTTCTCAAGTTGCAGAACACAAGCTGAATTTCTCTTCCACAGACCCTCACAAACCTGCAGAGAGGTGCTAGGGCTGTGTCCCCTAGCCCCTGTTCTGCCACCTTTCTTATTTTCCAAATGAAATTCCTCAGTTCCTTAAGCCTCCTCACAACACCATTCGTAGAGTTCCCAGGCCTCACATTTCAGTTTGCCCTCATTAGGCTGTGTCCCCCTGCCCACCCCAAGACAAACACAATATTCTAGATCTGGACTGACCAGCATAATCAACTGGTTAGAGTATTGGCTCACGACTTATCAAACAATATGGAAACCAGGCTGATGAAACCAAGAACTCTGCCCTCCTTGAATGAGGAGGTATCTAGCTTTAAGAAAGAATTAAGAAAAGGTAGGAAGAGAAAAGGAACTAGTTTTCTTCACACTTGGGAGTTTACTCATCCTAGCTGTGCTCAAATCTAGCTGTTAGCAAATGTGACCACATGGGACTTGTAAGCTGGTGTGGCCCCTTGGGTTTGGCCACTCCGCTCACATGGCATCTGAATTATATTCTGACACTTAGCATTCTTGAGGCTCCCCTTATCTGCCTTACAGTTTGCCCAAGGCTGAAAAGGAATTAGTATTTGTGAAATCTAAGGAATATATCTGCTTGTTTAAAATTCTAGTAACATGGTGATACATTTTTAGCACCAGACTTCAAATATCACCTTTGCCATTTAGTGCTCCTGCCATTTGGAACAAAGGCAAGGAAATCTTTCATTTGGGATAATGGATGCCTAAAGTGGATCATGTGAGAGGAAAAAAATTCTTAAGAGATGACAACTTAAGCACTCAGGCAGCTAAGTATGATTAAAAACCACAAATATTGCCTTCCACTTAAAAACATATTTTCATGGAAAAACAAGCTTAATAAAGGGCATAAAGATAACATTTTAAGTTGAATGGTAAGTTACTTTGAGAGATTTACAATGGTAGTAGTATTAATGCATGATTCCATCTGGTTCTCACAGCCCTTCCTACTCTCCCTCCCACTCTTTGTTCCTCATTTTATGGAGAAGGAAACTGATGGTAAGGTTACTTGCTCAGGGTCTCGTAGCTAGTAAGTGAAAGATTGAGGCTATAATCCTGGGTCTTCCTTGGACTCCTCAACCAGGTTTGTTTTTTTTTTTTTTTTTTTTTTTAAATACCACCATGCACTGTAGTACTGGGATAATGGTAATTATCCTGATCCCATAAAAATCCAGTTTCCTTATCCCACAGAGACAGGAAATAATAGTGCAATGTTTCTACCTAATCACATACATACCTTTACATCCCTCACATCTGTCAGTCACTCCTCTTTGGCCAGGAAAGATGCCCCAGAATCTATAATTCAGTAACTGCTCTGCTATTCAGCTCACTATTTATGCTAGGATTCCTAAGACTGCAAAGAGCAATTAACTTGCTCTCAATTGGTTATTAAACCTTGCAATCAAGAGTGTAAGGGGATTTAAGATTTTTGAGTTTGACTAGCTGCTCCACTTATTAGCTGTAAGACCCAGGAAAAGCTTTTTATCTGTTTCGTGCTTAGTTTCTTCATATGTAAAATATAGGTAATAACCTTCACCTGTTGGGGTTGCTGAGAGTATTATACTATATATACACATATTAAAACAGTGCCTGGTACATGGTAAGCACCACATAGGTGTTTGCTGTCATCCTCTTCCTCATTGAATGGGTAAGAATCACGTGACCAGCATGGAATTAAATTTATAAGTGTAAGTATTAACAATGCCTCAAATACTGTGACTGAAAGGGCTCCCACAAAGATGAGTGACTCATCAATGGAAAGCTAATGATTTTGTAATTGAGGATAAGGCGGCATTTCTAAAAGCTAAATATGGAATCTGTTTAACAAGGAAGCAAACAAGCTTTTCTGATAGAGAAAAGCCAGGTATTTTTACTTCCAACTGTTCTGCATTTCATGTTTGTACACCTCACACAATAACTTCTGAAAGGCAGTCTGATTTTCAGCTAAATGTAGTTCTCTAATGAGTCTCAAGAATTATATCTTAAGTTTGAGTTAGGAATTTGGTTTATTAGCTTGAAAAAAGAACTCATAAAAGTTTTCAAAATGATTACTTCAAAATGTATTTTAATGGAATAACCCATGAACTTAAAAGCATATCACTGACTAGCTACAGGCTTCACATCATCTTAGACTTAAAAGCCATGAACTCAAAGTGTCACTGACTAGCTACATGTTTCACATCATCTTAGACTTCAGAAGCCTCAGACTACATGGTCTCCAAACTCCTTGTCAATGCCAAACTTTGTAGTGATCTCTTAAGTATCAAGATTTCCAAATACATATTTCAAAGGAAGTATAATGTATATAAAAGTAAGGCTTGGCTAAAATCATGGTGCTGTCTCTACCGAATCTTTTGGGTAATACCTATATTCTATTTTCAGAGAGAGTTACTTGGTAAATCATCTTTTCAAGTTGTTACCTACATTCATCACCAGGCTGCTACGTGAAGTGTTCAGCCAACAAGAGGATTTCAAGGTATGCCCAGAGGAGGCCTGTTGTGAATTATTCTATTAAAATAGTGGTCTAATGATCTTTTTGGAAATTAAAAACCTGATCCTAAAATTTATATGGAATTGCAAGGGACCCCAAGTAGCCAAAGCAATCTTGGAAAAGAACAAAGTTGGAGGACTCACACTTCCTGACAATAGTAAAAAAGTGTGGCACTGGCATAAGGTTAGACATATAGACCAATGGAATATAACAGAGTCCAGAAATAAACCCAAACATCTATGGTCACTTGTTTTTTGACAAGGGTGCTAAGACCACTCAATGGGGAAAGAATAGTCTCTTCAACAGATAGTGTTGGGATAAATGGATATCTATATACAAACCAATGAACTTGGACTCCTACCTCACATCATTTTTAAAAAATTACCTGAAAATAGATCAGAGACCTAATTGTAAGAGCTAAAAGCATAAAACTCTTAGAAGGAAACATAGGGGTAAGTCTGTCACCTTGGACTAGGCAAGTTTTTTTTTTAGAGATGGCATCAAGAGCACAAGCAACAATGGAAAAAACTAAAGTGGGCTTCATAAAAATGAAAACCTTTCGAGCATCAAATGACACTGCAATGCCAGAGAAAAAAGACACTCACAAAATAGGAGAAAATATTTGCAAATCATATATCTAATAAAGGTTACTACCCAATATATACATACACCAACCTTACAGCCTAGCAACAAAAAGACAATCCACTCAAAAAATGGGCAATGGTCTTGAATAGACATTTCTCCAAAGAAGATATACAAATGGCTAATAAGCTTAGGAAAAGATGCTCAGCATCATTAGCCATTAGGGAAATGAAAATTTAAAAAAAAGACAATAATGTGTTGGTGAGGATGTGGAGAAATTAAAACCTCATGCATAACTGGTTACTGGTTGGGAATGTAAAAATGTGCAGCTACTGTGGAAAAGTCTGGCAGTTCTTCAGAAAACTTAAATAATTACCAAGGACCCAGCAATTCCACCCCTAAGTATATAACCAAGAGAACTGAAAACATGTTCAAACAAAAACTTGTATATGAATGTTCACAGCAACATTCTTCACAACAGCCCAAAGATGGAAACAACCCAAATGTTCATCAACTAATGAACAAATAAAATGTGTTATAGCCATACAATGGAATATTACTTGGCAATTAAAAGAAATGAAGTACTATTTCATGCTACATCATGAATGAACCATTATGCTAAGTGAAAGAAACCAGGCAAAAAGGCCACATATTGTGTAATTCCATTTAAATGGAATATCTACAATGGGCAAATTCATAGACAGAAAGCAGATTTAGTGGTTGCTAGGGGCAATGGAGAGTGACATCTTAACGGATAATGAGGTTTACTTCTGCAGTGACAAAAGTATTCTCGAACTAGAGAGCGGTGATGGTTGCACACAACATTTTGAATGCAAAGAATGCCACTGAGTTGTACACTTTAAAATTATTAAATGGTAAATTTTATGTTATGTGTATCCTACCATAACAACAAAAAAAGTCTGACTAGCCCTAGTTAGTAAGATGATTTAAGTAATTGGCAGAGTTTCTTTCCAGCACGCACTGGGAAGCCGGGAGACAGCCTTCCAAGAGTAGAGGCTAGTTGGTGAGGCAAGCAGGACAATGTACCTGGTTTTCCTAAGTCATCTCTTCCCAACATGTCTGACTTTGTGTGTTTTGAACTTTTTAATTTTGAAATAATTTCAAACTTACAGGAAATTGCAAAAAAAAATTACAGATGTCCAGATTTACTGACTTTCAACCTTCTGTCATATTTGTCATATCATTCCGTTTACCTATCCTCTAAACATTTGAAGTAGTTTGCCTACATCATGTGCCTTTACTGCTTAATAATTACGTGACTACTTCCTATAAACAAGTATGTTCACTTATGCAACCACATTAAGTACAATTATCAAGGTCAAGAAATTTAACATTGACATAAAGCATTTGGCCTATATTCCAATTTTTCCAATTGTTCCAATAAATGCTCTTTTGGGCATTTTCTCCATTATTAGATCCAGTGCAGGAGCATGTATATTTAATTGTCATTGTCTGTTTAATGTCTCTTTCAAACCATGACATGTGCACAACATAAATTTTCCCTTCTCAACCACTCCCAAACTTATGATTTAGTGGTACTAATCACATTCAGAATGTGCCATCGTCACCATCCATTACCGAAACTCTTCCATTACCCCAGAGACCCTGCATCCATTATGCATTTATGCTTTTGTTTTTAAAATGTGAATTCCATGGAGACCCTTGTTCAGGAAAAAAGTATAAATCTGAATATTCCATTCGGATTACTTGATATTTTATCCAAATAGTGGCTGCCATTCATTAATGCAGACATCTAGAAAATTATGTTCAAATAACAGACAAAACCAATTATGAAAAAATTTCCTCCCATTACTTCTAAGTACAAAGCTTATGAGATCCTAGGATACTTGGCCTAACTTAATTTCCATGACAGAATCATATGATCTGTATCTCCAGTTACCTTTTTTTGGCACTTGCTCAGAGGATTGTAGGGAGTAATTTCACAGTTTGCCCCCTTTTTGACAGTTTCCATGCTCTGAATTATCCTCCTGCAAGTTCAACTTGACTTTTTCATTGGTAGTTGGAAGGAACTGCCCTCAACTCTCGGAGGGCAAATACACTGGTAGCCTTGTGAGGTCACGGATGTGTGCTAGCTCTGTAGTTTGGCCTCTGTCCTACACTTGAGCTGTGTTCACCACCATTAGAACTCCAAGCCCTAGAAGGCAGGGGATTTTTCTATCTTGCTCACCACTGTATCCCCAGCACCAATTCCAGTGCCTTGAATATAAAGTAGTACTCAAAACATTTGCTACATGAATGAATGACTAAATGGAGACTTAGGTAATCTGAGGACATCAACAAAAAAAGCCTAAGAGAAGAACACAGGATAGAATAGCATACTGAGTAAGATTTTGCAGTTTCAATGGGTAGATTGAATATCCAGAAAAAAATCATCTGGAAATGAGTCTTGTCTAAAGCACGTCAATGGGAAGACAGAAAACTCATGTCACAAATGAAAACTTCAGAACTCAGGATATGTAGCTTATAAGTAATGTGAAGTAATATTTTAAGAGTATTTATTTCCTTTGTCCCCATCTTCCTCTTCCATTCTTTACCTCATCCCATTACAGAACTGTTCTAATGTGCTCAATATGCCTTTGTTGATAAGTTCTTGAAAACTGTGTATTATTTGGTGAGCCCTTGTTTTTGATTTATGGGGTTCTGTCATGTAATCTCCTTCTTTAACTTTGTGCAGAAAGGACTTATGTGGAATACTGACAAGGTCTTTATAGAAAAAATATTGTATTAATTAAAATGTGAATGCTTTATTTGAAAATCTTTTGGGGTAGGAAGTAGGGTACAAATAAAGTCAAAGCTGGTAAACATATGTAGGTTTGTTTAATAGGAGAGATGGCCAAAAGAGCAATTGATATCGCTATGTTGTATCATGTGTGTGCCTTTTACATTATCATTTTATACCAGAAATTAAGTTTGGTTTGAGTTATTTCCTAACTAATCTTTTGGCCACTCTAAACAGATATTTCCCTTCAGTTACCTAAGGACTTTCACAGACACTTAATCACCGAATTTCTTAAAGGAACACTAAAAAAGAAGAGAGGCTTTATAAACTATTCTATAATGAAATATAATATGTAGTTCCCTCCTAAGTTATAAAGAGTCGATTATCCTTTGTTTGGTCAGATGCTTGATGGCTAAGCATAATGCATGCCAATATTCAGACATTTTAAAATGAATTATTTGGGAATTTGGCCCTATTTAAATTTGCATGGTGTAAGGCATGTAATTGGAGCCCCAAACTTACTTTATCATGAGGCTACGCCCATCTATAGCCTCTCCATCCTTTAAGTCATACTTGCTTGTCAAGGAAAGGGAAATTTCAGTTTTTAAGAGTTGACTTAGTGTGTTTTCCTTGTTAGGGTCACTGGGATCAACTGCTCCTTCACCTGTAGGAAAAAAACAGGAGTGTTATTCTTCTGATTTCTTCATTGTGATGATGGAATTAACCATGTAAGACTAAGGTTCTGTGGGAAGGATATGCTCAGTAATTGGACAGGAGATGATGGTTGTTGCAAAAAAGCAATTTTAATTAAAATGTTTTTCAGTCTCTGATCAAAACATTAAAGTAACATGGGACACTGAGATACTCAAAATGCTGAAAAAATAGGTTCTGCTATTCAAATTATTAAAAGAAAAAACTATTAATAAAAGAAACCCTTAGGAAACACAGCATTAGCTTTTTAATGGTGTCTTCTTTTATAATACAGGTCGATGAATCATTTTAAATGTATCTCGAGCTTACCTGCAAAAGTATCAAGGTGTTTTGCAAATTAGGACACTACCAATTACATAACTCTTAGTGTAAGAAGGGCCTAGTGTAGTTATTGTCCTTTAAGCTCAAGAATTAAATTTCAAAATTTTAATTTTGATCTAGGGGGAAAACCAACCAACCACCAAAACTGAGAAGATAAGAAGGAAGAGCTCTTACCAAGAAAAGATTCCACAGTAGGCACCTCTCCCAGCAACTCCAACAATTCATTCAGTAAGTCATTTCTTTCAGGTGCAATTGCATCCTTGTGTTCCAACAGCAGCTATATATGGGAAACAACACGAACATAAAGATAAAAGTAAATTTTCAAATGCCACCATATATACATAGATCCCTTTCTATTCTTTTCCTGGTATTTTCCTTCTGATAGACTGAATTTTAAATTTTGAGTCTGACATTTATTAAAATTAGGGGGCCACAGAAACACATAAGTTTTAAATTATCTCAGGGTGGGGGTGACAAGAAATTGTAGGTTTAGGAGGTGTTCATAAACACCCTCTCAGAAAGGTCTTACATGATTTGCCCAGGGACAGCCTACTACCATCTAACCCCTGGGCTCCATACCACCTTTATATAGACAAGGTCGAAGCTAAGGCAATGTCGTCTTGACTAATGCTGACAGCAAAGTGGTAGGGTATTTTCATGTAGTAATCAAACACTATAGCTGTTAAAGATAAATCACCCCCAATAACTGGATTTGAAGATCTTTTGTGGATAGGGATTGGAGAAATGCCCATACGGTCCCCTGGCCTGAGTCCTGGATGTGCTGGGTGGTTTCCACTTTCACAATCCCAAAACAGGCTCACAGGTCAGTAACACCTGCTGAGGTCTTTGCCAGAGTCAGTCAGTTCCCAGGTCTTAGGGAAAACATTTATTTTTAAGGAGGTACCATAGATTGAACCTGGGACCTTATACATGGGAAGCAGGCACTCAGCCTCTTGAGCTACATCTGCTCCCTGATAATTGTGTTTTTAACAAAGGGAGAGCAGGCCTCAGATGCAATGCCTTAAGGAAGCAACTGTATATATTTTTATTTACTTTTTATTCTATTTACTTTTTATTCTATTTACTTTTTATTCTATTTACTTTTTATTCTATTTACTTTTTATTCTATTTACTTTT
>PVKH010003834.1:0-24293 GCA_004027955.1 Chaetophractus vellerosus
AACATCAGGAGAGGAAGTTAAGAGATTAAATATCTGACTTCGCACCTCTAGCTCCCTCCTCTCCAATGAGCTGCTGTTGAAACTCCCCAAACCTAACTAGAAGTCAGAGCTTATAAATGCCACCCATACAGGTTAGAATTTTGGAAACCAGGTAGAATAAAGAATAGTAGAGGGTAGATGGGCAGAGGCAAATGATTATAGCTACCTGAACTACCTTGTTTTCATCTGTCCCTACCATTACCGTGTAATGGATTTATTGTTATTCATTTCTATCAGCTCTAATAGACTAAAAATTTCTTGAAAAGAGAGATTAGATTTTATGTACTTGCATGCTCCAAATTTACTTTAAAAATTGTATTGCAGGGATCGAACCCCCTTCTCAATTAGAGGTGGAGTGGGCATCACCATCCCAGAATCCTCAGGATTGGGGAATGAACTATGGACTAAAGTAGACTTACTGATATGCTACTATAGACTTATTGTGATTCTAGCAATAGAAGAAATTATATTATTGATGTGGAGGCAGTGGCCACTGGAGGTGCGGAGGGCAGGGAGAGAGAAAAACAGGTGAAATATGGAGGCATTTTCAGGACTTGGGAATAGTCCTGAATGACATTACAACAACAGATACAGGCCATTACATATCTTGCCATAACCTACAAAATTGTGTGGGAGAGAGTGTAAACTACAATTTAAACTATAATTCATGCTTAGTAGCAATGCTCCAAAACGTTTTCAATTGTAACGAATGTACCACACTAATGAAGGATGTTGTTAATGTGGGAAAATGTGGGAGGTATAGGGAGTGGGACTTATGGAAATCCCCTATAATTTTATGTAACATTTATGTAATATAAATATCTTTTAAATATATATATATATATATTTAAAATTATATTGCATATATGTCAAGTATTCAATGAGTGTTAGTGAATACACAATGAAAAAAAGCTTATTACGGTATGTTTCTTCTTTATTAGTAGACAGAAATCATAAATATAATTTACATGTTAGCTCCTAAATACAGAATTCCTGTCTCTGGGATATGTATAAGAGAAAATGATGTTTGGCTCTTTTCACTTCTGAAGATACTTTGAGCAACTTTAGTTAGGGTTTATCATATTTCTAGTCTAGATTTATTTTAGTTAAAAAACAGAAAGAGAATGAAAGAAAGAAAGCCTTCCTCTGAAAAACATTTTTAAAGGTCGCTTACCACTCATTCACGTTGAGACACTGGTTCACTCTTTCTGCAGGTAATGACAGCCTAAAAATGTCACCTATTCAAATGCAACCAAATGGACCCTTCCTTTTAAAGTTCAGTTGTGAAAATAACCACCAGTACAGATAAGTTTTACAGGAAAATTATAACTCTCTCTATTTTGAAGTGTGTGACTCTCTTGACCACATTCTGGTAATTAACACAATCTATACTGCTACACAATGAAGGTATGAAATGTAAATGCACTACATATCTTTTCAGAAGAATAAAATGAAATTTGTTTTTAAGAGAGAGTAAGTTTTTTTAAATGTTAATTGAAATAATGAGGGATGGGGAGAAATAGAAAGTACAGGAATTAAGTGGGGGTAGAAAAGTAACTAGGTGACTCGGTTTTGTAAAACTACATCTAAGGACATTTCATATTCCAAGTGACTATCAGTATAGGGAAACTCAGTCCACTCTTGGCAACAGGGATTTTGAAGGGTGGAAATCCTTAGCCATTTGATGGAGCCTAACAAGGCGTGAAGTTTAATAATGAAACTGTGCTTTGGTTGATAATTTATGGACTTCGGATTGCCGCTGCTGCTTGCATTAATGGGTTATTTTCCATGCTATGTCCCTGCTTTGGGCTTGATAAAAAATCAATAGGAATTAATGAGAAATGGAGGTGTCTACTTCAAGCCAATGTTATACTGTAAAGTATTATAAAATAAAAAGAAAGAAATGTGTCATTTTATCTTATCTTAGTCTCCCTTTCTATACAGGCTGCCATACCCTTTCCTAAAGTCAGTGAGAGGTGAGTGGATTCTTTACCCCATATAACAAGAGCTTATGCCTGGCAGCAGATGTAGTTCAAGTGGTTGAGTGCTGGCTTCTCACATACGAGGTCCTGGGTTCAAGTCCCTGCCCATAAACCTCAAAAAAAAAAAAGAGTTTATGCCTGCATAGTCAATATTCAAGTCTTAGAGAGGATGTGTGGCTGTTCTTTCTGCAGGGTTATCATGGTGACCCACTTCTAAACTCTGCTATATTGTCAATTAACCTCTGTCTAGTTAGGGTTCCAAGGTAACCTGAATTCTTTTTTTTTTTTCCTTTCTGGGCTTCTGTGCATGGGTAGAAGTGAGGTCTTCTCTTCACCTTGTTCCTGCCAGCCTTCAGCCTTCTTTGAACCACACTCCAAGTTCCAATCCACCCCTCAGCCCCATTTTTTAAAACACTGTAATGTATTTATTTGAATATTTAATGCAGACAGCCTAAGTTGCAATGAAATCATGTAAATCATAGCTGGTGGTTAAATTTAAGCATATCTTATTATTCAAAATATAATTAAATTATATTTCTAGTTTTAAAATATGGGCAAGTTTAAAAATGTAAAACAAATGTGCACTACTGATGCAATATCAGCTGGAAATATGGAAGTCAGTACTACTACTGGAATGCAAAGAAAAAGGAGACTGAATAAAGATATGTTATAGATTCCTTAATGAAAGGCAATTGCAATTTGCTAAGAGCAAAATGGGAAAGCTGTTTGTTTGTTGTATAAGAAGTTTTTTAAAGATAATAAAGTGGTCTTCATTAAGAGACATATTCAGAAAATACGTAGTGTATTTATTAAGTTTTCTCTCAAAAGTTTAAAATGGCATTCACAAAGTTAGTTACCTGACATAAGAATTAAATATTCAATAAAATTTGAAATGACTTTTTAAAAAGATTTTTTTATTTATTCCCCCCCACACACACTGTTTTGTGTTCATTGTCTGCTCTCTGTGTGTTCTTCTATGTCTGCTTGTCTTCTCTTTTTTGTTGTTGTTGTTACATATCCCCCCTTTCTGCTTGTTCTTAATTTGTTCATTTTTGTGTTCTTCTGTGTCTGCTTTTGTCTCCCCCTGTTGTGGCATCGCGCCAAGTCAGCTCACTGCGCAGGCAGCTTGCCCCGCTCACGGGCGGCTCTGCTCTGTTCGTCGACTGCTCTGCTCTGTTCATGGGCGACTTGCCCTGCCCGTGGCGGCTTTGCCCTGCCCGTGGTGGCTATTTGCCCTGCACACGGTGGCTCTGCCCCACCCACAGCGGCTTGCCCTCTCAAGGCAGTCTGCCCGCTCGGAGAGGCCCCCAGGAACTGAACCTGGGGCCTCCCATGTGGTGAACCAGCACCCTATCCACTGGGCTACAGCCAGCCCCCTGCTTTCTTCTCTTTAGGTGGCACAGGGAACCAATCCTGGGACCTTCTAGAGTGGGAGAGAGGCGCTCAATCCCTTGCACCACTTCAGGTCCCCGGACTGCTGTGTCTCTTATTGTCTCTCCTCTGTCTCTTTTTGTTGCGTCATCTTGCTGTGCCAGCTTTCCGTGGGGGCGGGGGGGCGGGAAGCACTCCAGGAGGACCAGCACTCCTGCATGGGCCAGCATTCCGCACAGGCCATCACTCTGCATGGGCCAACTCTCCACTTAGGCCAGCTTGCCTTTCACCAGGAGGCCCCGGGAATCAAACCCTGGACCTCCTGTATGGTAGATAGGAGCCCAGTCACTTGAGCCATATCCATTTCCCTTAAATGATTTTTAGTATGGTCTGAGCTTATAACTTTGGACCACTATAAAGCAGCTTGGATTCTTGTACAAATAAGAAAACCATTTTTAGATGAAAAGATTTTTTAAAATATTATTTCAGTTATGAGAATTTTGTTGGAAAATTATAAAGAAAAGATTAAAAGGAATATTTTACCAAAAAAGAGAAAGATCATTTAAGCTAGCAAACAATTGTCCCTAGTATATAACAGTTTTCTTACAAAATTTAATATCAATTGATGGAAAATTTTTAAAATCACAATTACTTTTTTTTTATGATTTAGAATCATGGACAATAATAGACACTGCCCAATTAATAGTTTGGGTACTTTTTCCCTGAAATGGCTACAAACTTAGGGGGAAAAAATGTCAATTCACAGACTAAAACAAATCGAATTCTTGCCATAGATATTTCTGAATATTTAAACATCAAGGGAGAATTTCAGGCAGATAGGAAAAAAATTAGTTTCTAGCAACATGGTGATGCTCCAGATATGTTTGGTAAAAAGTCCATTTTTACTGGAATTTTAAAACAAGGGATTGTTGTTTTCCTTATGGCTTTATTTTACTCTATGCTGTTAGAAATATTTGTGCTGAACTTTCTGAAACAGACTCTATGATAAGTGTCATGGATACAGTTGGTAAAATAATTTGGTATACATTGTTAATGCTATGAATTATTGCCAGCTTATGAAACTATTGAAAGAAAGAGAAAAATGTGAATTTAATGATTTTGTATTCTTTGCCAATACTCTTTGGTTGAGTCATAGAAGAGTTTCACAAAGATGTACTATACCGTTAGCTCCAACTCAAAATTTTTGTGAAGTAAAAGAAACGATTGCCAGACATTAAATAATGAAGAACAAAAAATGGCAGTATGTTTTACACCACCTCACCAAAATCATACAGCACATAAATGAACTAAGCATGAAGCAACAAGGAAAGAAATACTTATTTGTGATCTAGGCAGGCAATTAAATGTTGAAATTGACACATTTCATAATACAAATCAATAAAAATTATTTTGCACATATTCCCAACATGAATTAATATGCTTATTTTAATTGCTATAGACAGGGCTATGCCAATCCTGTAGCTGCAAAAAAATACATGGAAAATTTGAAGAACACTTTTTGAGATTGATAAATTCAGAGTTGTTTCTCAATTTATGCAATTACCCTTTGAATTCAAAGTTACTGAGTTACCATAAGAATTAATGAATTGACATGACTTGGGCAGAGGTTGCTTTTTAAATTTATATGCTATTGTTTCAAAGTCATAGCAATTCTTATAAAGACAAACCAGTTTTTCTGATATGAATATTACTTTTGGTACTGAATTTAGTTACTGGAAATTACTTTTTATGTTTACAACAACTTAGATGTTACTTTTAAAAAACAATAAACTTTTGTTTTGTAGTAGTTTAGACTTAGAGAAAAATTGTGGAGAGAGAACTCAGAGAACCCACAAGCCCACACCCAGTTTCCCCGTCCCTAACATTTTACATTAGTATGGTACATTTGTTCCAATTATTGATATTATCATTAATTAAAGTCCATAAATTATTCAGCTTTACTAGGTTTTTTAGATAATGTCCCTTTTCTCTTCCAGGACTCATCCAAGACACCACACTACATTTAGTAGTCATGCTTCCTTATGATTAATGGCTTTGGAAATTTCTCAGACTTTCCTTATTCTAGATGACTTTGACACTTTTGAAGCCCACAGGTCAGGTATTTTGTAGAATGTCCTTCAAACAACATTTGTCTGATGTTTGTTTCTCTTGATTAAAGTGGAGTCCTGTGGTTTTTTGGAAGGAAAATCAAAGGAATAGAGTTTCATTTTTATCATCTCATGTGAGGGGCACATAGTATCAACACCACTTATCAGTGTTGATGCTGACCTTGATACCTGGCTGAAGTAATATTTGTCAGCTTTCTCCACTGTAAAGTTATTTTTTCCCTCCCTTCACATATTTACGCTTAGAAAGGAAGTCTCTATGAGCAGCCCACCCGGAAGGGGTAGGGAGTTATGCTTCACCTCCTTGAAGGCAGAGTAGCTACACAATTTATTTGGAATTCTTTTATCTGGAGTGTTGTCCATTCTCCTCCATTCATTTATGCAATCATTTATTTATATTAGTATGGACTCGTGGATATTTATTTTATACTTTGAGTTATAATCTCATATTATTTAACTTATGTTGTTGCTCAAATTGTTCCAGCTTTGGCCACTACAACCTCTTTCAGTTGGCCGCCATGTCTCTTTGAAATCCCCCCATCATTTTGTGTGTGTATGTGTGCATGCGTGTGTTTAGCACTTCCTTATTTTCTGGCAATACAAAATCCTCCAGCTCATCTAATAAATTTCTACTTTAGTCCTAGAATCAAGTATTTCTCTAAGGAGCTCTGGTTACTTTTATTGGATAATAGAATTAGAAACCAAGATCTAGGCACCAGGTATGTTTGTTGCTACTGCCCACCCAGATAACAGCAAGAAAATATATGTGTTTATATTACCTGTGTATATACACACATCTATAAATGTTTCTATATGTTATTATACGTATTTATATCATACTAAACAAAGTTCATAATGATAACTTTTACTTTAGCCATCATCACATGGATCATTCTATCCTTATCCCCTTGCTGGTTTATAGCTTCATGCTCCAAAAGTGAGAAATCTGGCTCTTACTGTCCACCATCCACTTATTTAATTGTTCAATTCCAGTACATACATATAGTGGTATCAGAATTGTTAACCCATATTCCCATGGGATACAACTTCATCAATTAGAATATAGTGCTAATGTACAGCTAAGTAATAACATTTCCAAAGTTATTACTTAGGTCACACATTTTCCCCCATCTCCTTCAGTCAGGTTGTTTCATATATTTGAAGGCAGATAGATTGCTTTGTCACACTTTACATTCCATCCTGGGATCCCTGACCTCCTAAATGATTTTTTTAAATTTGCATATATTAACGTTTACTCTTTTTGCTGTAAAAGTCTATGGGCCTTAACAAATACATAGTGTTATGTATCCACTATTACAATATCATACAGAATAGTTTCATTGCCTAAAAATTCCCTTTGCTTCACCCATTGAACTCTTCCCAACCCCTCCTCCACAGCCACTGATCTTTTTTATCATTTCTATAGTTTTGCCTTTTCCAGAATGTCATATAATTGAGATCATCTAAGATACTAATAAATGGCATTTCAAACTGGCTTTTGTCAATTATTAAGATATATTTAAGATCTATCCCTGCCTTTTCCTGGCTTGATAGCTCATTTCTTTTCATCACTGAAAAATATTCCATTATGGATTTACTGATATTTGTTTATTCATTCACATATCAAAGGACATTTTTATTACTTCAAGTTTTTAGCTATTATGAATAAAACTGGTATAAACATTCACATGGAGGTTTTTGTGTGATCATAGGTTTTCACATCTGCTGGGCACTCATCTCCATTTTTCAGTTGGGTAGAGAATAATTAAGGTACCAACAGCTTTGGAGATAGCAGGCCATCTTTAATATCAACTAATACATATGCACATTATATTTCACAAAGGGTAAATGGATCTTGCTAGTCAGGAGAACCTTCACATTCACAGGCACAAGTGAATCTTAGCTAAAGAGAGAAAGAAGACAATGCTTTATGTTGAATCTCCCAAATCACTTTTATCGTCTCTTTAATTATAGCTTTTATAACTGATTATGTAATTTGCTCTTGTTATTTTATATTTCTTTACACAGTCACCATTAAGAAAGATTTGTGAACTTCCAACAGACACTTTACTTTTATCTTTATTTAAATGTGATTATAAGTGACCCAAGGTCTAAACCTTATGTGAAAGTACACTCTTGAATTTAGTCCTTTTATCTAATACGATCATTAGAAAGAAAAAAGACCTGTCTGAGAAATTCCAAACAGAACCTAGACTTTATTTATTAAAGCAGCACTTAAAATGCATTTTAAACTTCTCCCCCCTCCCCCTCTCTGTATGTGTATGGGTGTGTGTTTGTATTCAAAATACAAGGATGATAATATTGGTAACTCTGGGTAACTATTAAGCAGCACCAATGAGTATTTGGAAGGAGCACTAAATGGGCATGATACCTAATTGGCCACTGGAAAGTTTACCAACTTTCTTGAGATATGCTAAAATTTTAACTTTTTTTTCTAAAAAGATCATCCATTTCTTCCTCTTCTGACACCTAACTTTTCTGTTTCCTTTGTTTCATTTTCCTCCTTTTCATCCACCTCTTTGTCATGTTAAAAATGACTTTTTAAATTTGCTACTGGAATGGGCAGTGGTATATTTCAAAGTGATTTTTCAAGACTAGTAATTCACTGCTTTTGATTCCAATTAAATCATCCTTCTTAAGGGACAACAGTTACATTCTGCAATTACAAGGAAATAATCTAATTACTGCGGACTTATCTGTTTAAAATAAGGTCATTTAAGTTGACAGGTAAACGTTTAAAATTGCTTTACAATTTAAGTACTAAAATAAACTAAAAATCTCTGATTAATGAGCCACATTTTGTGAGATGACCCTGCTCTCCCCTTAACCCAAAGTGGAATGGCGTTTGTCTTAGTATTAAATACGTATTTCATGGATTTGCAATAATAAGTTATATGAACAGTAAGGATATTTTATATTGACCTGAGCGATACCCATATTTTATAGTAGTCGGAAATAACTCTATTTGGAAAATAGTTCAGATAATATCCAAGTACTGTTAATTTTCTATGGCCTCTCATATGAAACTTATAACTTATTTGACTCACACAGTTAAAGGAAAACTTTGCATTTGTATTCTTCATCATGAGATCTCTGATTTTAATTGCTTTTGTTCTTGTTCAGTGAATACTAACACATATTGTCTAGTTAAAAAACAGGCAGTAGGAGGGGAAAAACTTTTTGGTAGTGTATACCTACCGTTATATTGTCATTGTATTATCTTACTGGAAAGAAGTTAATTATATATATTGAGCATATGCCTGTGAAACTTTGGAAAATGTCTTTTAAAACTGTTAAGCAAAACTGTTGAGGATAGAGAAAAAAAATGAGGAAGGCAGAGGAAAAGAAACAACACCCACACAAGCAAAATCCAGTTTTAGAAAAGCAACAACAAAAAACAATTTGAAAATATACAATTTAATAGTAAAATTGCTGCTTCCTATACAGTACTTGAAGGAACCATAGATCGCTTAAATTATTACTCTTCTATAGTATCATCCAAAGTCTCACATTAAAAAAATAACAACACTAAAAGATACCAGTTGAAAACTTCTATCCTATTGCTGTATGCTTGTAGATACCTTTGTACAGCATTGTAAAAAATGATTTTTCAAATCTACTTTCTGGATCTTTTTATCTTACTCTGACCGTTTCTTTGCAATCTTTAATGCAAACATTATTCTGGTTGAAACTTGAATAATATTAAAGGAAAACCATGGGAACTGATTTTTTTAGATCTTTGTTATATTGTCATGATAGTACTACAATTATCAAACAGTAAAACAACTGTTTAACTCATGGTCGGTTCTTTTAAAAAATACTTACCCATGATGTATGTTCATCAACTGTAAAAAAACAAATGTCAATCGAGATTTCCAACTTAAAATATATATTGTGATTCTCAAATAAATTATTTTCTTTTATTCTCTATCTGACCTGTTCAATACTCCAAATTTAAATAAAGGTAATGACATTGCCTGCAGAATTCCCCTCAGCCACAGCCACATGAAAACAATCTATTCTGAATCTGTCATTGTCAGATTAACATTTAAAATGTGTTTAAATAGTTTAAAATAAGAGTAGCACACCTAAGATCTATTTGATTAACTTTATTCTAATTGAATTGATAGAATGTAGAATTCCCAAATGGGCAGAATAACTGCTTGACATTAATTATAGATAGTAAAAAAAAAAAAAAAAAAAAAAAAAAAACTATACAGGAATACATTTTAAGTAAGTGATTTTATACATTTCATTCTATACATACTATTTTCACATGAATGTTAAAATATTTGTTTTATAATATTAAAATTTGGCAGGTGATTTAAATTTAACTAAAAAGGGTAGTAAATACAATATGCTCACTTCTGTAGTTTTTAGTCGATTTTGCATTTAGCACATGTTTTCATTTACTCCATTTCTAAAATAGCACCTTGATTTCTATGCTCTTAAATGCGTTGTTTTTTTCCCTTTATCAACTTGTCATTGAATTACATGTCCATTTTATTATTGTTGCTATTGACTGTTTCTCCACTAGAATGTGCAGTCCATGAGAATAATGACCATTTCCTTTAGTCGTTTATACATATATCTTCAATGCATAGAACAGTGAATGGCACATAATGGCCACTTAATGAATATTTGTTGAATGTCCAAGTATATAATACTTATAACACCTATCTCATAGGACACTCCTCATTTTATAACTGAGGAAAGAAGAGTTTACCCAACACAACCAAGACCCCAAAACTGAAGGCTACATCCCGTGAGAGAACTTCTTTCTTATTTTAGTTATGTGTTATTTCTAATACCACCTTGACTGGCAGCATTAGACACTCTTTTTTCCCCTCTAGTTAGTATTTTAATCACATTTGAGTAAAACTTAATTGTAAAATGGCATGTAATTTCTTCTATTTTAAAATAGAAAAGACTTACATTGCATCTTAATAAAAAATTTTAGCAAATTATATTTATTTCTTCTTAGGAAAAAAAAACTTGAAAAAGCATAATAGGTTATTATACTGTTCTTATTTCTATAGCCTAGGTATAAACAATGATTGGATTATTGACCCTTTAAACATGAACTCATTTCTAAAATAAATGAATTATATTGTCTTAAACTAAGTTGCCAATATTTCTTGGCTTGCTTTGGAAGTGTTTCTGGCTGAAAACAGAAGAAATAATTTAACTTTAATTGCTAATAGAGAACCAATTCTGGAAGATCATTGGTGAAGCAGCATACCCTCTTTGTTGTTTTTCTTGACCTCTTCTGGGGCAAATTTAATTTTCACATTTCAGTTAACCCTTAACATTCTTTTTTAAAATGTTTGGTAAAGTTTCCTATATTATCCTACTTTTTTAAAATCAGGGAAATAGAAAAAATGTAAATCACCAGTACAATAACACATAGAAGATCATAACTTCATCCTTAAATCCCTTGTCTCCTATTGGGGAAATGAGATACCCATTACCACCTCCAGGGGAGAAGTCCTGCCACATGGAGGACAGCAAAGAGATGACAACTAACTCCAATATGATTGTCAGGGTCACCAAAAAAGACACAATGTACACAGCCACTGGATGGAACAATGTTTACTCACATATAGAAGAGCTAAAGCAACGTCAGCTTCACTAGTGGACATTGGTGCCCCATGGCCAGTGGATTTTACACCACAGCCACCATGGGTAGATGGTCTACACATTTTCCTCTCTAGTGTGCTGTAGTTGAGGGACCCGACTCCCTCACCACAGGGAACACCTATGGCAGCAGGCAGGGGTAGGAAAGCAGTGGGGGGTTGACAGGGTGGAGGGAGGGAGGGGGAGGGGGTGGGCCAGGTGCCATAAATTGCACATACCTAGCCAAGTAGTCTCCAGTAAATGTTTACATGTGCTAGGGGCAAAAGAGGAAGGAATGTGCCTGTAGGCCACTATGTGCTAAGGAATATGTTTTATTTCCAGGCATTTCTGAGAAGGGAGTCAGCCTACAATTTTCTCTCCTAGGAGCCAGGAAAACACATCTAACTTGAGTACAGTGTTTATTTGTGGGTCCCAGGGAAAGGCAGCAGGTTGCATTTGGACTGTCCCCTTCTATACCTTTCTCATGTAGGACCTTTGGTTCTTTGCTTTTTTTTTTTTTTCTTTTGTGCCAAGATTCAGTCTTCGGCACTCTGCTTTTCTCCTTGAAGAACTCATCATTCTTATGGCTATAATTATATATTTACATATCTCTTCAAATTACTTTATCTAGACCTCCGGGTTCTTGAATGAATCCTATATTTTAATCCTCTGTTAAAACCAAATGCTAACTGAAAGATAAATGCATAATTTTCTCCTTCAAAAAAGTGACATTTTTCTAACATCTTTAGAATAATCAGTGGTATTTCTGTCTTTCCACTGTCCCAAAGGCTAATTTTTCAAGTTTGTGAATATTTTTATTCCTCCCATGCAATCAGTAACCAAGTCACACCAAAACTCTCTCCTCTGTGTTTGTCCAATTCACTCTTCTTGTCACATTTTTTAAAGGAGCTACTGGGGATTGAGCCTCAGACCTGTATATAGGAAGCAGGTACTCAACCATTGAGCTAACAACCGCTCCCTCTCCCTGCACATTTTCATGGACTCATCTGAAAAGTATATTCATTGTATATCATGATAAGGCTACTGAATTGTATCATAACTGGCCTATTTAAGCCCCAGACTTTTTTAAGCTGGTTGAACACCAGGCTCCATTTCAATAGCCATGCTATCTACCTATTTATCCTTCACTCTATCACCTATTTATTTATATTATAAAGAAATTTCTCTACATAATTCAAAAACTAATGATACAGTATGATATTATATGAAAAATTAAAGCTTTGCCTTATCCCTTCAATGTCCACCTACACCATAGTTCCAGTTCCACATCTCAGAGGAAGCCACTTTTAATAATCTCTTGTTTTGTTTTGTTTTGCTTCTTCTGGTAATTGCTCACATAATTCTAATAACATCTTTTTAATTTTTTTCTGGTTTATTTATAAAGAACATACATAAGAAAAATAAAAATGAGGAAATTGAACTCAGCTTCCTGCCGTCAACTTTCTCCTCCCCTTTACCAATTTTGTAATTTATATTATTTTGGCATCTCTACTGGTTACATTTATAATTTCAAATTATATGTTTGCAACTCTATGCCTTTTTTCCAGTATTTTCAACTCTTCACTATATTAGAAAAGGAAATTTGGAAGATACCTTTGGACTCAATTATATTAGAAGAGGAATTTAGTACCCCTGAGTCACCTTGCACATGCCTACACTCCTCCCCTCTACTCCATGACATGTCAGGAACACCCTAACTTTCACATTGCTGTTGTTTCTAATATTGTTTACAATATTTTGATTATGTAAACATTACACACCACAGATTCAACTGGTGAGATAGTACCACAGAAAACTTTTATAGATTCTTGCTCCCAAGCCTGAAATGTTCTCACCAGTTTTCATAGTATCACATCTTTGGTCTCATAATTATTTAACATGAATTTATTGTTCTAATTAAGTATTTAGTGGAATAAGCATTTAATAGTAATTATTTTCTTACCTTATAATCTTGCTTGTTTTTCTATGTCCCTGCTTCCTATTTTACCCATTCTTCAAATATTTAGTCACAGAATGTATAGAGAAGAGATGCAGGGGTATCTTGAGATGGCCCGCAACTGCCCTTATTAACATCACCCCAATATCACCATTTTTTCACATGCAGACTTCCTATCTGACTATATCACATCTTTTTAAAGCTCACAGAAGCACTGGACTCACGTTGAACTTTATATTCATCCTCATAGTACATCTTTTGATATACTAATTCTATTGTGTTTTACTCTTAATTCTAAAAGGATGGAGCCTGTGCAGCCAAAGCCTATACTTCTATATGACCAACTCTTGTCACCACAAAGCCTAATAAAATTATGTATATACCACAAGTGTTCATTTAGATGATAAATTATCTTTCATATATTTGTTCGTGGAGACAGGAACTGGATACTATAGGAACTTTTGAGATCTTCGTGGTAGATATGCACGTACTGGGTAGCTGAGGTATGAAAATAAAGTAGAGAAATTGTGCATATGACTCAAACCAATTCTTTCTCTGTCTCTCTCACACATATGCACACATTTATTTATTTATTTTTAGGAGGTACCAGGGATTAAACCCAGGACCTCGTACATGGGAAACAGGCACACAACCACTGTGCTACATCCACTCCCCAATGAAAGTTGGGTTTTGTTTGTTTGTTTGTTTTGTTTTATTTTTAGGAGGTACCAGGTATCAAACCCAGGACACTGTACATGGGAAACAAGCACTCAACCACTTGAGCTACATCCACTGCCCCATAAATTTTTTAAAATTATTTCTAAAACTCAATTTCAAAAAGATTTGCTGTCTCTAAAATAAGTGCATGAATTACAATCATTTAGAAATAAATAAATGAAGGAAATAGGGGTATAGAACATAAAGAAAATAGATAAATCTAGAAAAAGCTTAAGAGCTTAAGATATAAATTTTATGCACTTAACACACTGTCAAATGCTGGTAGACAGCTGCAAATCTGACTCGGAACTTCTTAACCAACAAAGCAATGAAGGGAGACAAATTCAGTCACAAGAGTCACATTATCCAAAAGATTTAAAAAGAGAGAGAGAGAGATTTCTTGATTCTCCAACCTATGGGAAATTTCTCCCATGGGTCCTCATGAAAGGAGCATTCTGTGATGTAGGAGATTGTTTTCTATATCCCTACAATTATTGCAGTCAACAGTTTATGAAACATAAAATCAATTCCGAAAGAGTTGAAAATAATGTGGTCTGCTTTTGCAGGTCTCTGGCAGCTTGGCTTAATCTAAAGATGAATTTTCCCCAAACTTCTATTATGAAATATTTCAAATGTACAGAAAAACTGAAAGAATAGTACAGTGAATAAGCACATCTAGTTTGAACAACCAGGAACATTTTACCATGTTTGCATTACCCCTCTGTCTGTCTGTCTGTCTGTCTGTCTATCTATCTATCTATCCTGAACCATTTCAAGGTAAGTAAGTGAAAGTTTAAATATTTATAGCGTTCTAAGGATGTAAGCCACATAATAGTACCTTTATATATAATGAAAGATGTAGTTGTTTCTCAGCCTGAGGTTTTTAGTAACTGAACTTCCAAGAAGGTGTCTTTAGGAATAAAAACCACAGAAGAGTAAGATTTAAAGAAAGGTAATCAAACAGATCAAGTCATACTCTTTAGTAAGGAACAAGGTGAAGCTACTCTATCTTGCCCAATAAGGGATGATCCATACTCTACCATAATCCTCTAAGTCAATTATATGGATACACACACATGCTCACACATACTAAAGAAAACATTTTTTCTTTTTCTTTCTTACTTCAAAATAATTTGTGTGATATGAAGAAAATAGAATTGAGGCTGACAATATAATATGATCAAAACAAATGAGGTCAGATCACTTTATTATATCCCTTAACTTTTAACTCTCCCATTCACATAAATAACATAAGTAAAAATTACTTCAACCATGTCTTAGTCATTCCCTCTAAGTGGTCTTTTCAGCAGTTCACAATCATAAATAAGAGCATTTAAAGCCAGCTGCCCTTATTGAACCCTCAATGAAAACAGAATAAAAAGGGCCAAGAGCGAGACAGCCATTTGCGGTAAGAATTCTTTCTTCATGCAATACAATTAATGGAATTCAGTTCCATAAAAAATAAAACAAAATAAAATTTCAAGTAGAAACCTCCATTCTTTGCTATATGATATATAATTAGAATATCTAACAAGACTGGACTTACTAAAAAACTTTCAGAAACAAAGCTTCACAAACAACTGTCTACTGGTTTGTACCTGATTGCACTGCCAATGCTAATGGTGGTTCAGAAAAATAAAACAATGCAGATTTAGGTAAATACCAAGATGGACTGGATCCAACACATTACTGTCTTTTACCCCACAGTGAAAAGCCATTTGGAAATAAACAATTATAGTGTGAACTCTCAGTTTTATGCTTCTGCTCGGTGAAGTCATTCTACAAATTTAGTTTATTTACCATAATATTATCATACACCCCTTCTTAAGAGAAAAATAAGGGGGTTAAAAGTCCCTTCACAGGTGCAGGCTTGCTCCATCCACTCCACGCATTGACCTGGCATTGCAGTGCTTCCAGGAACAGTACACAAAAATAAATAAATAAATAAATAAACCCTTTCACAGTAAACAATGATTTTCAGTGGTCTCATTAGCTCAATAACTTACTGCCTTAAATTTGCCTCTATATGACATTTGTGTAGACAAACAGCTCCTTGAAGTGCAAAAATGTTAACCATCCAAATCACCGTTATAGGTAGACTCCCTTTCAAGACATTTCGCCATAAGTATCAATGACAGGAAAAAACTACATTTTGAAGTCTTCAATTTATGGGGGAAGAAATAAACAGATAATATTGAATAATGATTTTTTAAAATTACACGGAAAATTCCAGGAGACGGAAGATTCTCGTGTGATCTACATGGGTTTGGATAGGAGTGTCCTTAAATTTCAGCAAGTTGCACACACACACACACACACACACACACACACACATACATAGACCAAATTCTGTATCTCGTTTTGTACTGGAAATAACAGTGATATTTTTACAATTTTTAAAGTAATTTTATATAAATGTACTCAATTGAGTAACTCAACCGACTTTCTGAAGTAGACAAGTTAGGCATTATTATTTTTATTTTACTGATTAAGAAATAACTGACACTCAGAAGGCTTATCCTATGTTACTCAGTAAGTGGTTGATATGGGTATAGATTCTGTTTTCTAAACCAAGGTGATGCAGAATCATAAAAAGAAAATAATGCAATTGAATTTGTTATTTTTTAAGTATACACAAACTGAACATATAGTGCAATATTCAAAGAGCACAAAGTTTATTTGTGCCAGTGAATCACATATCATACAGCCAACACCCTCAGATATGATATACATAAATACCTTATAGATCTTAGTTCCTGTCTTTCTTAATTGATATTAATTCTGGGAGCTCATACTTTCTTCATATTATTGGAGCTTAAGCTACCCTATTATCTTCCCCCCAGTATGAGTATATAAATATTAATACTTTTAATTTCTGGTAGAGGTAAAAATTGTTGTCTAATACTATTTCTCACGTTAAAGCAAATATGAGTGAAGGTTTTAGGCTTTTGCTAAAAATGTATATCATATAGCTTTGTGGTATAATTTACTTTGATAACTAGTGTCTTATCTTCCTCTCTTCTCTATTTGAATGGCTTTTCATTTTGCCTTCTAGACCATGGTTTTTTAAATTATTTTTAAATTTTATTTTTTATTTCAAATATATAAAAATTGCCATTTTGGTGTACAATTGTATGAATTTTATCACATATGTAGATTCATGTAACCATCACCATCATCAGGATACAGAAAAGTTTCATCACTTCCCAAAACACCCTCACTTTGTGGTTGTCTACCAACTCCACCCTTAATCCCTGGCAACCACTGATCTGCTCTCCATCACTATGCTTTCTCATTTTGAATGTCAAAAAAGTGGAATCATATAGTATGTAACCTTCAGGACTGGGTTCTTTCGTTTAATATTATGCCTTTGAGATTCCTCCAAGTTATGTATATCAATAGTTTTTTTCCTTTTTATTGCTAAGTAACTTTCCTTTGTATAGATGCACCACAGTTTTCTTTTTTTAATCCATTCATCCACTGAAGAAAAATTAAGTTGCTTCCAATTTTGGCTAGAAATATTTGAGTACAAGTTTTTGTGTGAGCATAAATTTTCATTTTTCTAGGATTACTTCTTAGGAGGGGTATTGCTAGGTGATATAGTAAGTATATGTTTGACATGATAAAAAATTGCCAAATAGTTTCCAGAGTGGACTTATAATTTTGTATACCCCTCCACAAAGTATGAGAGCTCAGTTGCTTCACACTCTCACAGCCTTTGGTATCAAAATCCATTCTAATAGGTGTGTTGTGGTATATCATCATGATTTTAATTTACATTTCCCTAATGGCTAATGATGTTAAACATTTTTATGTGATTATTTTCCTTCCATACATCCCCTTTGGTAAAGATATTTAATTTAGATCTGTGATCTAGGGAGTTAAGTTTTCATATATCGTGTGGGGTTTGGGCTGAGGTTCTTTTTCTTTCCTTTTCTTTTTTTTAATTTTCTTTTCTTTTCTTTTTTCTTTTCTTTTTTGCAAATAGATATTAGTCCCAACATCATTTGTTGAAAAGACTATCTTCTCTCTCTGCTTAACTGCCTTTGCAATTTTGTCAAAGATCAATTGGCCATATTTGTATTGGTATATCTCTCTACTCTATATTATGTTCCATTGATCTGTAGATCTATCCCTTCATCCATACCATACTGTCTGCTTTTTTCTTTTCTTTTCTTTTTTTAAAGATTTATTTTTATTTATTTATCACCCCCCACCACCATTGTTTTTGGGCTTGCAGTCTTGCTGTCTGTGTCCATTCACTGTGTGCTCTCTGTGTCTGCTTGTCTTCTCTTTTTCTCACCTTCTCTTTAGGAGGCACCGGGAACTGATCCCGAGACCTACGAGCAGGAGAGAGGCACTTAATCGCTTGAGCTACCTTAGCTCCCCGGTTTTGTTGTGTCTCTCCTCTTTGTCTCTTTTTGTTGTGCCAGCTCTCCGCGCAGGCCAGCTCACTTTTACTAGGAGGCCCTGGGAAATGAACCCAGGACCTCCCATATGGTGGACGGGAGCCCAATCGCTTGAGCCACATCTGCTCCACATACCATACCGTCTTAATTACAGTAGGTTTATAATAAGTCTTAAAAGAAGTGAGTATGATTATTCTAAAAGTATTCTCTTTTTTTACAAAATTGTTTTAGCTATTCTAGTTCCTTTGCTTTTTCATAGAAACCTTAGAATTGGCTTGCTTCTATCTACAAAAAAAATCCTGATGGGATTTTATGTGTAATTGCATTAAATCTGTAGAAAATTTCAGGGAAAATTGACATTTACTATGATGAGTCTTCCAATCCATGAACATGGGTATCTCCATTTATTCAGGTTTTCTTTAACCTCTGTTATTAGTATTTAGTGGTTTTCGGCATACAGATCTTGTGCATGTTTTCTTAGATTTATGCCTAGATATTTCCATTTCTGAAGCTTTTGTTTTGTTTTACAAAAAGCAATGTAAGGAATGTGCTCACAGCCCAATTTCAACCATATTAATGTATATGATTTTCAACAAGATTTCTTTATCTAGAGCACTCCTTCATTATCATTACGTGACACCCACCCAACATTACTTGATGGGGTACAGATAGTACAATCACTACTTGGGAAGCATCAAGTGTACCAGTTTTTTTCTGCAATAAATTTTAGCCAGTTAACAACAACACCAAACTGTTAGGCCAATAGACCACATGGGGCTAATAGTCACATGCTACCATATTAAGCTGGTTGTGTTATTCCTGTAAAAAATGCAAGCAAAGCATTTGTATAGAGATTCCATGTCTGAAAACCCCAGGCAAAGAAGCATAATCCTCTAAACCAGGGAGGTATAAAGGTCCAGATAATAAATGTTTTATGCTTTGCAGGCTATTGATGCTTTCTGTCGCATATCTCTCTTTGTTTTTTTCCCACCCTTATCAGTTTTTTTTATTGTGGCTATAACATATTATCACAAATTTAAAGGCTTAATACAATGCAAATTTATTACCTTACAGTTGTCAGAGCTGCACTCCTTTTTGTAGGTTCTAAGGAAAAATTTGTTTCCTTGCCTTTTCCAATTTTTAGAAGCTGCCCACACTCCTTGGCTCATAGCCCTCTTCATCTATCTTCAAAGCCAGCAAAACAGCATCAATTTGACCCAACTTCCATCCTCATCAGTCCTGCTGACCACAAATAACCTGTCAAGGTTCTCCACTTTTAAGGACGCATGTGATTAGATTAAGCCCGTTAAGATAACCCTGGATAATCTCTCATCTCTGGGTCTACTTCAGTTGCCCTTTATCAGTTGAGAAATTTCCCTTATATTCCTAGCTTGCTAATCATGAATTAAAGTATTTCTTTTCCATGTAAAGTAGCATATCCACAGGTTCTAGGGATTAGGACTTGGGCCTCTTTGGAGTGGGGAAGTGACATTACTTGGCCAAGGTGGTTAATTTTAGGTGTCAGCTTGGCTAGGTTATAGTGTCAAGTTGTTTGGTCAAACACTGGCCCAAGTGTTGCTGGTTTCTTTTGTTTGTTTGTTTGTTGTTCTTGTTGTTCTTTTGTTGATATGATTGCCATCTTAAGTAAAGGAGATTACCGTTAATAATGTGAATGGGCCTCATTCAATTAGTTCAGGGGTTCTTAACCCTTTTTGTTCCACGGACCCCTTTGCCAGTCAGGTGAAAACCACAGACCCCTTACTAAGTCCACACTATACTGTGTATTATTTAATAAATATATAACATCTGCACCAACATGTCCCCACAAGAATAATGTTTGTTTGAATTTTAATTCAAGCTCACGGACCCCTTGTTAAGAACCTCTGAATTAGTTCAAGTCTTAAGAGCAAAGAACTGAGGTTTCCAGGAAAAGAAGAAATTCTGCCCCCTCTATGAATTTCAAACTTCCAGATTTCCCAATAGCATGAAGCATTTTCTTAAAATAAATCACATATTTATTTTAATAAAATAAAACCAGTTCTGTTTCTCTGGAGAACTCTAAAACCTCAGCCCACCATACCTTTGAAATGTAAAACCCATTCTTAGCAACTAGGCCATACAAAAATAGGCTACAGGGCAGATTTGGCCTACTCTAAACTGTGCAACTAGTTACATGGGGTGGGGAGGGGGGGAGGAGGGAGGACTTTAATTCTGCATTTTCTCTGTTTTTACATGTTAATAGAGGAAGCTAGAAAGTTCCTTATGTAATGAAAATGAAAGAGAGCTTTTTAAGAAATCTTCATAATTTAGGAAATGA
Organism: Chaetophractus vellerosus; assembly: GCA_004027955.1. Taxonomy (NCBI): domain Eukaryota; kingdom Metazoa; phylum Chordata; class Mammalia; order Cingulata; family Chlamyphoridae; genus Chaetophractus; species Chaetophractus vellerosus. The sequence goes on from PVKH010003834.1 coordinate 20,556, forward strand.
ATCATGTAAAGAGTGGCAATATATGATTTTTCAGATCAAAGAAAAAGGTATATTTACACTCATAAGGAAGATTTACTTGAATTGCTAGATTCTGGATAAAATTTAAAAACATTTTATCATTATATATTAGAATATACATATCAATCATATAATTTAAGTGTTTATTCACTATATGTTATAAAATTTTTCATCACCTTCTAGCTCTATGAATATCGTCTAGGTCTTCAAAATTATATAAAACTGAAATACAATTGAAGCTTTTTTCTCCTCTTTACTAACAACAGCACATTGATTTTTTTTCTAAATACAATCCTTTATATATTATTTTCAATTTCCATTCGAATAAATTCAACACATTGGTAATTTAGACTCCGGTAAGATTTATTCAATTTCCTATAAAACTGAAGGACTTAAGCAGATTGCTAACTTTTATTTCAAAGTTTTTCAGGTTAACCAATATTTGACATTAATTTTTAAAACATCAACCTATAAATACTTTGGACTAGATAATAAAGATATCTCTAAAAGTGAAGTACAGAAAGATTTTCATGTATTGCTACATCCATAAAGAGCATAAAGGAAAAAATACTAATATAAAGTTTATGAAAAAGTTGTCATTTACTTTTATAATGTTATAATTTGAAGTACGTTTTAGGAAAAATCAATGATGTCATTCTTAAAACCTCTTAATTGTCCATTATTATTATCAGCATGTCTTTAATTTACTAAGAAATTACTTTTTATTTTTCTCTGGTTATACTTCGACATGACTTTACTATGAGGTTAATGCATGGAAAGAAACAAAAAGGCAGTACTTTATATTTTTGTATAGAAAGAGGTGTTTGTTGTTAATAAGAAAAATAGCTATCATTAAAATTTAATAGGGGGTTATGTTATCTTTATCCAGAATGATAAGAAGAATAAAGAACTCCTACTCCAACTTTCCCGTTATAGTACCATTTTGATGTTTTCAAAACTTGCAGTTCAGAATTAAATACTTATTTGGGGGGGAAAGGTAAGAATTCAGTTATCACCATTAATATTACCACTGCTTCTGTGCATTAAATGCTATTTTAACTATGTAAGAGGACTTAGTTTATAATAATGAAACATCCTAACTAGTAAAATCTGGCTTGGTAAAAGCTGAAACAGTCTTTGTCTATTTTAAAGTTTTGCAAAGTCAATCTTTTTGTAAATGTATTTTTTAAGTTAATATATAGATATTGATTGTAGATGTCTGGAATAGAGAAATTTGGTGTTTAATCTCCAGGGTAGATTATGACCAACAATATAATCTCCCTTCCTGAACATTTTTAAATTGACCTCTCACAGAAATACTGCCAACATTTTAAAAGAATCCTAGACTAGTGAACACCTACACTTGGAATAATTATGTGAGAAGAAATTTTCTATAACATCCAGAAAAAAAAACGATATACTGATTCCATTATCCAGCTTTCCTTAAAAATAAAAAATAAAAAAATGTTAGCTATGTCATTTAGAGAAGCTTCACATAACCATCAACTCTCCTTTATCTTGGAAAACTGAAGATAAATCTGTATGATTTATGTTTTAGTAATGTATTTAAACTGAGAGATTTCAGGTAAACAAACCACTGAATTTCACAAAAAAACCTGGAATAATTAAGAAGATTTAGGTATTAGGATTTAGAAGCTAATTTACCAATTATTTTCTTACTTGACCTACTTGAAATCTCAGAAAATTTCTTACTCTAGATTGAAAAACACATGTCTTGAAACTGTGCCAACCAACCTGACTAAGTCAAATATCCTAGAGCCAATCTCACATGATTATTCTGGAAATTACAGTTACTTGATTCTCATTTTGTTTTTTCCTACAAATATATCCAATATGTGTTTAGAGTCTTTAAGTGGAGTAGAGATTAAGCGTTCCACCCAACAGTATACTTTCTGGGTTGGTCAACTATAATGTTGAAATAGATCATCTACCCAATACTAATATGTCTGTCTAGCATCTTTCCATTCATGGAGCATAGAGTTTGCGTGAGCTGTGTATTTTCTGAAGAGTATAACACTTTAAGTGGAGTCAGTAAAATGAGCAGATCTAGTACTAAATTTTAAGTGGAGAGTCTGAAATCCCCCCCATTCCACCATCCCCCCATAAAAACATATTTTTATATCTTCACCATAAATTTTAAGTTATACTTAATCTGTTTAAGGTATTTAGGATTGAAAAGTATCACTCCTTGGAGCATAAAAGCATGTTGTGCCCCATTTATTTAGTGGTAGGCACTGACTGTGCTCCTGACAGAAATAAAGTTCATGGACTGAGCAAAAGAAGCCAGCATGTTGCTGATTAATTGTTAGGGTCACAAAGCTTTATCACATCATGGCTTCTGGCCCCCTCTCAGGGTGAGTAATTTCTGCAGTGGCAACATTGCCTCCACTGACATGGAAGCAAGCACTCCCATATCTCCACCACCCATACCAAAGGACTGTGTGGTCCACACTGTCTACTTGAATTAATTAAAATTTCCTTAACTGACCATATAAACTTTTAGTTTCCATCAAGTCAATTTCCTTAGTGTATCCCTGGTGCCATGTTTTTACTTTCTCCCTTTAATTTTCATATTCTGACCCTTTTTTCTGATCTACCTTCTTTTCCCACTTTATCTTTAATTATTCTAGGCTATAAATATCCAGTTCAAGCTGGTCCTTCTCCTTGAAAATGACCACCACTGCTCTAGCCCAGGGCCCCACTCAACTGTCCATTCACAGGAGTCTTAAAGCGCTATTGAAACCACGATTATATAACTTATATCACTTAGCTGTTTTGTTGTGTGTGTGCTAGTCATAACCCTTCCAACAGACCATAAGATGCTTAACATCCAGGACCATATGTATTCCCTACAGCAGGTTTATTCCCCACTGGCAGGAAGTATCTTAAGGAGCACAGACCCTGAAGTCAGCCATATCCAAGTCTGGGGCCAGGTCCTGTGTCACCAACTATCAGTGTGACCTCTGGCAAGCCTCAGTTTTTTCATCTGTAAAATTGAGACCAATAAAATTGTTGTGAAGATTGGATGATATAATATGTTTAAAGGGCTTCACATGATATCTGGAACACTGTATTCAATAATATTAGCTACTTTTATTGATAGACTATTCATAGTTAGGATGAACTTAGAACGAAGTTACTTATATTTTATTTCCTATAGGAGCATATCCAGTGCTCATTTGGAAAATGTACAAGCTTCCAGACCACTCCCAGAGCCTTATAGGCAAAAGTAAGACTGCCAGGAAGAGATTTTGAGACTTTTTATCCTTTAACTCCTAGAATGTTGTAGCTCAGCAGTTCTCTAAGTATTATCTGGGGAATCCCCAAATCCATGAGGCATAACTCTTAATAATACTAAAATGTTGTTTGCCTTTTCACTGTCATTCTCTCAATAAATTTCAATGGAGTATTCCAAAGATTACATGGCATGTAGTATCACAACTTACGGAATGCAGAAGCAGATATGAGAATCCAGGTATCTTCTATTAATCCAGATATTAAAGAGATTTGCAAAACTAAAACAGTGTCCCTTTTCTCAGTAAATTTATTTTTTGTTTTGGAAAATGTAGTTGTTTTCATAAAATATATTATTGATGTTAACATACTATGGGATTATCATTATTTTTAATAATTAATAAATACATTAAATTTTTTGTTTTTTTAAAAGGTTTATTTTTCATTTATTACTCCCCCCCCCCC
>PVKH010003835.1:0-24296 GCA_004027955.1 Chaetophractus vellerosus
CAATTTATTGAATTATATAATTCAAACATGAACATACGTAAACAATAAGTATATAGTAAAAGTTGTGAACTTAGAAAACAAACATACAAAACATCATAAAGGGCTCCCATACATTACCCCACCACAAATACCTTGAATTGTTGTGAAACATTTGTAACAAATTATGGAAGAGCATCGTCAAAGTATTATGACTAACTTATATTTCTTACATTTGGTGTATTTTCCCCCCAACCCACCCCATTATTTTTTTTTTTTTGGTTCAAAACCATATAATTTATCTAAAGTGCACAATCAATAGCATTTGGTATAATCACTGAGTTGTACATTCATCACTCCAATCAGTATTAGAACATTTTCATTACTCAAAAAAAAAAACCCCAACAAAAAAACAAACCGCTGTCATACCCATATGTTAATGCTACTAATTACAAATCCTATGATGTACTTTTCTATTCATTTCCAAACATTTACAAACAATTTTTTACCAATTCTGCACAGATTTAACCTCAGTTTTCCATTCTCTTACCACATTCTATTGTCTGGTGACTTATATTCTAGCTATTAACTCCATGAGTTTGCTCATTATATTTAGTTCACTAAAGCAAAACCATACAATATTTGTCCTTTTGTGCCCAGCTTGCTTCACTCAATATAATGTTCTCCAGTTTCATCTACATTCTCATATGCTTCACGACTTCATTTCTTTACAGCTAACAATATTCCATCATGTATATATACCACAATTTGTTTATCCATTCGTCATTTGATGGACACCTGGGCTGTCTCCATCTTTTGGCAATTGTGAATAATGCCACTAAGAACATTGGTGTACAGATGTCTATTCAAGTCTCTGCTCTCAGTTTTTCTGGATATATACCTTGTAACAATATTGCTGCGTCACTTTGTAGATATATATCTAACTTTGTTAGAAACCTCCATACAGACTTCCACAGTGGCTATACTATTTTACATTTCCACCAAAGTGAATAAACATTCCTATCTCTCCACATCCTCTACTGCACTTGTACTTTCTATTTTGTTAATAGTGGTCATTCTAGTGGGTGTTAAATGATATTTTATTGTAGTTTTGATTTGCATTTCCCTAATAGCTAGTGATGTTGAACATTTTTTCATGTTTTTTTTTCACCATTTGTATTTCTTCTTTAGAAAAATGTCTATTCATGTCTTTCGCCCATTTTTTTTTTAAGATTTATTTATTTTATTACATATCTCCCCTTCCCCTGCGCTGCAGCGACGCGCCGAGAGTGGTCACTGCACAGGCGTGGCTTTCCCCGCTTGTGGGCGGTCTCTGCATCTGTTCACGGCCGGCTTTCAGTTCGCGGGTGGCTGGCTGCGCTCCATCCGCGCTTTTGCCCATTTTTTAATAGGGTCATTTGTCTTTTTATTGTTGATTTGTAGGATCTCTTTATATATCATTGATATTAGACCCTAGTCTGATTTGTGATTTCCAAAAATTTCCTACCTTTGGGTAGTCTGCATTTTTGCTCTCTTCACAAAGTCCTTTGAGGTGCAGAAGTGTTTAATTTTGAGGAGGTCCCATTTATCTCTTTTTTCCTTTGTTCTATTTGTTTAGGTCTTCTTTGATTTCTATTAGCAGTGTTTTATAGTTTTCTAAATATGGATCCTTTGCATTCCTGGTTAAATTAATTCCTAGACATTTGAGTCTTTTGTAGCTATTGCAAATGTAATTTTTTTCTTGATTTTCTCCTCAGCTTGCTCATTATTAGTTGTATAGAAACACTGCAAATTTTTGCATGTTAATCTTGTATCCTGCCACTTTGCTGTACTCATTATTCTCTCTAATAGCTTTGTTTTAGATATTTTGGGATTTTCCAATATAGTATCGTGTCACCTGCGAATTGTGAGAGTTTTACTTCCTCCTTTCCAATTTGGGTGCCTTTTATTTATTTATTTTTCTTGCTAAATTGCTCTTGTTAGAACTTCTAGGACAATGTTGAATAACAGTGGTGACAGTGGGTATCCTTGCCTTGTTCCTGATTTTAGAGAGAAAGCTTTCAACCTCTCCCCATTGAATTGTTGGCTGTGGGTTGTTTATGTATGCCCTTTATTATGTTGAGGACCTTTGCTTCTGTACATATCTTTTGAAATGTTTTTATCAAGAAAGGATGCTGGATTTTGTCAAATGCTTTTTCTGCATTAATTGGGATGATTATGTGTTTTTTTCCCTTTGATTTGTTAATGTAGTGTATTAGATTAATTGATTTTCTTATGTTGAATTACCCTTGCATACCAGGAATAAGACCCACTTGATCATGATGTATAATTGTTTTTATATGCTGTTGGATTCAATTTGTAAATATTTTGTTCAGAATTTTTGCATCTATGCTTATTAGAGAGATCGGTCTGTAATTTACTTTTCTTGTAATATCTTTATCTGGCTTTGTTATTAGGGTAATGCTGGCTTCATAAAATATGTTGGGTAATTTTTCCTCCTTTTCAATTTTTTGGAAGAGTTTAAATAGGATTGGCATTAATTCTTTCAGTGTTCGGTAGAATTCACCTGTGAAGCCATCTGGTCCTGGACTTTTCTTTGTTGGAATATTTTGATGACTATTCAGTCTCCTTGCCTGTGATTGGTTTGTTGTGTTCCTGTATTTCTTAGAGATTCTAGGTTTTTTGTGCATTCCTAGGAATTTGGAATTTGTCCACTTCATCTATGTTGTCTAATTTGTTGGCATACAGTTTCTCATAATAACCTCTTATGATCCTTTTATTTCTGTGGAGTGAGTCATGATGTCCCCTCTTTCATTCCTGATTTTACTTATTTGCATCTTCTCTCTATTTTTCTTTTAGTCTTGCTAAGGGTTTGTTGATTTTATTGATTTTCTCAAAGAACTGGCTTTTGGTTTTGTTGATTTTCTCTATTTTTTTTTGTTCTCAATTTCATTTATTTCTGCTCTAATCTTTGTAATTTCTTTCTTGCTTTGAGATTGGGTTGCTGGTTTTTTTCCCCTAGTTTCTCCAGTTATTTGGTTAGATCTTTGATTTTAGGCCTTTCTTTTTTAATATAGGCATAGAGGGCTATAAATTTCCCTTTCAGCACTGCCTTCCCTGTATCCCATAAGTTTTGATAAATTGTGTTCTCGTTTTCATTCGTCTCGAGATATATACTAATTTCTCCTACAGTTTCTTCTTTGACCCACTAATTGTTTAGGAGTGTGTTGTTTAACCTCCATACATTTGCATATTTTCCCCTTTCCTGCTTTTTATTGATTTCCATATTCATTCCATTATGTTCAGACATGGTCCTTTGTATATTTTTCATCTTTTTAATTTTATTGAGAACTGTATTGTGGTCCAAGATGTGGTCCTGGAGAAAGATCCATGAGCATTTGAGAAGAATATATAACCTGCTGATTTGGGATGCAAAGTTCTGTTATGTCTATCAGGTCCAGCTCTTTTATCATATTGTTCAAGTTTTCTCTTTTCCTGTTGATCTTCTGTCTAGTCTTTCTATTTGTTGAAGTGAGTGATGTGTTAAAGTCTCTGACTTATTGCAGAGATGTCTGTTTCTCCTTTCGGTTTTGCCAGAATTTGCCTCATATATTTTAAACACCCTGGTTAGGTGCATAAATATTTATGATTATCATTCCTTACTGCTGGGTTGTCCCTTTATTAATATATAATGCCCTTCTGCATCTCATCATTTTTTTGCATTTAAAGTCTGTTTTGTCTGACACCAGTATTGTTACCCCTGCTCTCTTTTGGTTATTATTTATGTGAAATATTTTTTTCCAACCTTTCACTTTTAGTCTGTTTGCATCCTTGGGTCTAAGGTGAGTTTCCTGAAGACAGCATATGGATGGCTCATGTTTTCTTATCCATTCTGTCAGCCATGTCTTTTGATTGGGGAGTTTACTCCATTAACATTCAATGTTATTACTATAAAGGCATTACTTATTTCAGCCATTTTATCCTTTGGCTTTCATATGTCTTATCTTATTTTTGTCCATCTTTTTACCTTGGTTCCCATTCTTATAGTCTTTACTTCTCCAATCTCTTCCAAACCTCTCCCTTTTTATCCATTTAATGTCTATATGAACTTTAGTGGTCTCATGAAATCATGTTTTTTCTTTCCTGAATCAGTATCTTGTATTTCTCTCTTTTTCCCCCCCTCCAACAGTCTTGGGAGGTATCTATCAATTTCATTATTCTTGCCAAGTGAAACAACTTTTGACTTTGTTGAGTTTTCTTCTATATCATAGGTTTTCGCTCTCATCTTGTTTTATTCTTCCTTGATCATTCCTTTGAACATAGTTTATCTTTTTTATGAGAGAAATCTTAGATGAGATTGACTTTTAGCCTTCCTTTTATATTGGTTTATGTATCTTTTCCTCTAATCACTGATGCAATTGATTTCCACGTGTTTTAATATGGTATATTTTGTTATCAATTCAAAATATTTTATGCCCACTGTGATTTTCAAACTGTTGGTTTAGAACTGTATTCCTTAATTTCCAACTATTTTTGGACTTTATAGCTATTCATGTTTTTTGTTACATATCATTTCCGCTATGGTTAAAGAACCCATTCTGCATGATACCAGTTCTTGGAAATTTGATGTGACTTGCTTTTTTAATGATTCATCAAACAATGTATACTGATAAATGTTTCAAGTGCACTTGTAAAGAGTGAATCATGGAATTATTTGGTATATAATCTATGCAAGTCAAATAGTTCAAGTTGAATAATCATGTTGTTTTGCTCTTTTTATTTTTACTGATTTTTTTCTTTTTCTAAGAATGGAGGTTTAGTGGGAAATTTTCTGATTGTTGCTATGTCTAATTCTCTTACTAGCTTAGTAATATATGCTTCATCTATTTTGAAGCTATATTATGAAGTGAAAACAAATTTATTACTTCAACATTTTTCTATTAAAGTAGTCTATTATTAGTAGTCTACTATCAGACTACTATCAGACTACTATTATTAGTCTGATGTTGGTTTAGCTATTATATCAATAATTTGGTTAGTGTTTGCATGAATATATATTTTTCATCCTTTTGATTTATAGCTTTGAATTAATTTGAATCTTTCTATTTTGAATCTTTCTCATTTAAAATCTGTCTTTATAAGAGTAATTTTATTCTGTATTCACTAGGGCAGACTTTATTTTAATTAAATTATGTATTCCTTTTATATTTAGTGTCTGCACAGATATACTTGGGTTTTAATCTACCATTTTATTAGGTTGGTGTAAAAGTAATTGCAGTTTCGGACTGTAAATTTTAAACCATTATAACTAGGCTCAAAGACATCTTTATTAATCAAAATAGGAACCATTACAATCAACACATTTTTGTCAATGAGAAATAAGTTTGTTTATTCTTGTAGTGTAAAAATCCATGCTTTGGGATTAGACGAACTCTTGGAAAGCATTTTCTGCATCCTGCTGGTTGTGCAAATGTTTGCAAAAAGTTGTTGAGATGCTTGAAGAAGTAGTAATCAGTTGGCAAGAGGTCAGGTGAATATGGCAAAACTTCGTAGCCCAATTTGTTCAACATTTGAAGCACTGGTTGTGCAACATATGATCAGGCATTGTCGTGGAGAAGAATCGGGCCCTTTCTGTTGACCAATGCCGGCTGCAGGAGTTGCAGTTTTTGGTGCATCTCATCGATCTGCTGAGCATACTTCTCAGATGTAATAGATCGCCGGGATTCAGAAAACTGTAGTGGTTCAGACTGGCAGCAGACCACCAAACAGTGACCATGGCCTTTTTTTGGTGCAAGTTTGGCTTTGGGAAGTGCTTTGGAGCTTCTTCTCAGTCCATCCACTGAGCTGGTCATTGCTGGTTGTCATATAAAATCCACTTTTCATTGCACATCACAATTTGATCAAGAAATGGTTCCTTGTTGTTGGTAGAATAAGAGAAGATGACACTTCAAAACGACAATCTTTTTGATTTTCGATCAGCTCCTGAGGCTCCCGCTTACCGAACTTTTTCACCTTTGCAATTTGCTTCAAATGCCGAACGACCATAGAATGGTTGACGTAGAGGTCTTCGGCAACTTCTCTTGTAGTTGTAAGAGGATCACCTTTGATGATTGCTCTCAGTTGGTTGTTGTCAACTTCTGATGGCAGGCAACTATGCTTCTCATCTTCAAGGCTCTCGTCTCCTTTGCAAAACTTCTTGAACCACCACTGCACTGTACTTTTATTGGAAGTTCCTGGCAAAATGTATTGTTGATGTTGTGAGGTGTCTCCGCTGCTTTACAACCCATTTTGAACTCAAATATGAAAATTGCTCAAATTTGCTTTTTGTCTAATATCATTTCCATAGTCTAAAATAAATATAAAATAAACAGCAAGTAATAAGTCATTAGCAAAAAAACATAAAGCAAGAAATGCACATGAAAATGATGTATAACATAACCACATTTAAGAATGTATTCCAATATCAAATGGCAAATTTCAACAATGCAAAGCTGCAATTACTTTTGCATCAACCTAATACTTCTTATTTTCTATTTATCCCACTTGTGTATGTTAGTTTTTATCTCCTTTATTGTTTCCTTTGATTAATCAAAGATTTTTATTATTCCATTTCTTTCTAGTTATTAGATTGTTAGTTACATATTCTTATGCTATTCTTTTTGTGGTAACCTTAGAGATTATAGTATACATCCTTCACTTATTGCAGTTACTTTAAATTAATATTTTTACCCTGGCTGAATATTGCTAGGTCCTTAGAACATTTTAGCTATATTATACCTTGCTTTCTTTCTGTGTGTGTGTGTGTGTGTGTATACATACATGGTTTCATGTACATATATGAAATATAATGAGATAGTGTCTGCATCTATCTATTATGGTAAGATGTAATTTATTTAACTGTACTCCTAATATTGGATGTATATTTCAAATTAATTTTTAGAAATATTATCACTTCTAATACTGTTAGAAACTTTAGTGACAATTACTAGCTATGTTTTCCTTTTCATTCTTCCACTCTTTTGCACAGTTTTACAAATCTGATGTCCTAAAACAAGAGGAAAAATAAAACCCATGAATATATAATATATAGTCAATGGATTTATCCATAAACACTTTTATTTGTTGTTTTAATGTTTAAAATATTAGTTGAAAATGTTCTCCAAAGTGCTGAATGTCTTAATTAGAGTGAGATGAGATGATCTAAGGTGCATCTTCTAAAAGAGAAGACTTTGAACAGTTCCTTTAAAGGTATTTGAGATGTAGTTTTGTTTAGGTAGAAGCATTCTAGGTTTATGAAATAAGTAAAATGGCAAAAACAAGTGGACTGTACAATGAAAAATAATTAGTTTAAGGGAGTGGATGTAGCTCAAATGGTTGAGCACCTGCTACCCACATATGAGGTGTCCCAGGTTTGAGTTCCGCTACCTTCTAAAACAAAAAACAAACAGTAAACAAATGAGGAAACCAACTCAGGGGAGCTGTTGTAGTTCAGTGGTTGAGTGCCTGCTTCCCATATATGAGGTCCTGGGTTCAATCCCCAGTACCTCCTAAAAGAAAAAGAAAAAAAAAAACTAAGGTAAAATATAGGATACATGTGGTTTGGATAGTGAAATGTTTATTCAATGCCAGAAGTTTCAGATTTAATTAAGAAAGGAAATTTGCACTATCAAAAGCTGTCAGACAAATTAGCAGTAGGATTGGTTGACTTTAAAAGGAAATAATTTAAGTCATTGAACATAGGATAGCTATAGAACACAGAAAATGAGGAAAGAAGCCACAGTCCAGTATGTAGGACCTAAAATCTGATACTGGATGCAGAATGGCAAATACAAGAATACTGTGTAGGAAGAGTTACCAGTATTTGGTAACATTCTGATGAAGCAAACAGAAAAATATACCACAGAGTTTTGGTGGAAAATAATTACCAGAAAGTTTTTGAACAAATTATAAAATTGAGATAAGGTAATGATTGAGAATAGGTATAATTAAAATATATTCAAACACCAGTGTAGAAATGTCCAGTGATTTAGGATGTGTAACTCAGAGTCAAACCTTTAAAATTGAATGCCCAAGGGAAAATGTGTAAAATGCCAAGGACCTTAAATGATTCTCAGTCATTTGGTAAGGGGACCAAGATCCAGCAAAGGACCACTTAAAGAGACAGAGAGAAGTAAGGAAAACTCAGAAAGGAGAGGCATGGAATGTGGATTGAAAAACTATTAGTGAAGTGAACGTGTCATGATCCACTCTTTTGAAGAAAACAAAATGAACTAGACAATTGGAGTGAGGGGTCTAGAAAGAAGGGGAAAGAACTCTTGATTAGACTTGGGTCAATCTCTGTTAAGAAGCAGTTATGTAATTCAGGTCTGGAATGTTGAAGGACAGGGAGGAATATGTACATGTTAGAGGGTGAAAATTATTATTGAATTGCAAACTAGCCAAAGATAAAATGTGCTTGCAGGAGTGTTTTTCTGAACAAATACTTGAACTAGGTCAAGGAGTTTATAAGATATTATTCAATAGCACCTGACATATATAGTAGCTACTCACTATATACTTATTAAATGAATATGTGGACTCGACACTACCTGGTACACATCCTATATATTTTGGTACATTTTCTGAATACTATATGAATAAATGATCTTAGTGAAGCAGTTATATGACAATGTAATGTAGAAGAGAGATTATAAGCAGAATGCAGAATTAAAATATAGAAGTGTTAGGCAAACTCCATAAAAGTGAAGAATCACAAGTGGAATTCTAGAGGTGCAACCCTTTTATTAGATGGATGTAGATTTCAGGCCCAGTTTTGTGAAATGTCTTGCCATATATATGCCAAGGTTCAGTTCCAGGAAATTGAAACCACTCTAGCTACTATTTTAATCATGAAAGGATTTAATATAAAGAATTTAGTACATGTTAAATTGTTGGAAGGACTGGAGGAGGAGCCTCTAGGCTTCGGCTTCAGGAATATTTCCCAGGACAATATATCAGATTGGCCCATGGGGCAGCTGCTACTACTGTTGAAGTCAGGAAGGGGAAGAATAAGTGAGCTTCTACTGAAATCGTTGACTCCATAAACTTGCCACCAAAAATGTTATCAAAAGATGAAAGATAAACCACCGTTACTGCTATTATACCTCCTCTCAGCATCCATACCCAGAATTGGCTCAAAACCTTGCCACAGAATTCGTCTCCACAATATATCCAATATCATATTTGCCACTTTTGAATTCCAAATCTCATGTGACTGCATCTAACTGGTTTAACCAAATTCTGAGATGGAATCTGGGCAGCAAGGACATTTGGGGAATGCAGTTCCAGCTTTTGCAGGAGTACACACCACAAGGAAGTTGGAATTGATGTTGACTGCCAAATAACCATATTCACCATTCTCATTTTCACAATTAATAAAGTATATCAATGAAACAAGAGCATGGAGCTTCTATTATCAGTCTCTTTGTTATCAATAAAGGCAAGTGCACAAAATAGACATATTTAGATTCAGCCCTGCCTTCCAGAAGTCACATGCTGAGATTGAAAGACCTATTAGTAGGTTGACCACTTAATCTATTGTTCAAACTAGAACAAATATGAGAGAGCAGGAAGACATTATTCATATTTGTGTTGGGATAACAGACATGGCACAGAACTATCCCAGGAAAATCAACCCATAGCCTGCTAAAATAGTTAAGATTCCTTGCTTTCAACTCCCTTAACAACTACATCTCTCAACACAAATCTTCACTTACTTATTGTTGCATTCTGGTTGAAGTTCTGTTCCCTCAGCAAGTCAATTGTACTTATTTAGGGAACAGAACTTATTGAGGGAACAAACTTTTCAGGCTTCTGAACATGTTGTGACATTTTCTGGATTAACCTTCCCTTATTTCTCCACTTGTCCAATGTCTGTGCATCTTTTAAAATCCAGCGCAGATGTGATCTTCTCTGTTGAAACATTTTCAGATTCTTTGCAAAGTAAGTCGGTTCTTCCTCAGTTACAGACTTGTAGTTAAGTGTCTGTTTTCATATCTTTTTCTCCTACTAGGCTCTGAACTCCCCAATGACAGGAATTGGGCTTATGTGCCGTTTATTACTAGAAGGTAGATCAGGTTCTATGCTGTAAAGATACTCAAGAAATGTTTGGAAAGATAGATAGATAGTAGGAAGGAGAGAAGGAAGGAAAAGAGAACTGGGGGAGTGAAAGGAGCAAGGAATGGAAGGAGAGGGGGAGAAAAGAACAGAGTAAAAGGAGGAAAGGAGGGAAGGCAGGGGCAGGAGGAAAGGAGGTTATAAGTCTTTTCTAGTAATTCTAACATTTCCATGTATGATGATTCTCCATGTTTTCCCAGGGCATTAGACCTTTAATTTATAAATCTATTAGAGATCCTTACTGATTGAGATGAAATGTGCAATCACATACTCGCTTAGAAATAGACTTGCTACCTGTAGTCTAGAGTTGCCTTTCTGATATTTGAAGCAAATATCAGTATTAACTTTTAGGACAGCCACCAGTAAAATGTTTTCACTGCCTCCATATTAACCTATCAAATATGTCATTCTTTAAATTTAAATTGAACTGAAAAATATTTTGGGTTCTTGCACTAAAAATGAAAAAAGAATCTTTAAAAAAAACAAAGATGAATTGATATATAATAGGCCTCAGTGTATCTCTTATATTGAAATATAATAGGTACATCGTAGTGTACCATGATTCAGCATTGTTTAACATTCCTTAATTTACCTCAGATGATTCCTTTCTTGAATGAGTGGTTTCATTGTGTTTGTTGTTGCTTTTGTTGATTTTAAGGAATGGCCCAAAACAAACTTTGACTTATAGAATTTATTTCTTGCCTCTACCTCTGTAACATGAAATCCTGAATTTTATCCTGATTTTCTATCATCTAAATATGATTTTTAAAAACCTAGTTTGTAGTTCTCTAAAAAGCTAAGTGCAGAATATTTTCAGTGAATATTTCAATGTTCTTTGGACTGTAAGTTGATACTATGTTTGCTAGGGTTTTAATTTTTTGTACTCTCTCCATATTTGTGCTAAATAAATAACAAGCTACTTTTTGTTGTTTTTGGCTACTCTTGGAAGATGTTTCTTTCTTTAAACATATTTATAGTATCTTGACTCTGCCAGCTTTTAATAAACAAAGAAGTTAAAATTCGCTTTTGCAAAAGGTGAATATAAATTTTTTAGAGATTTACTAAATGCTGTTCAACCTTACATTGCTTTCCGTTCCATACAAAACCACTTGTTATGAGGACACAGTCAAGGAGATTTAATATATCTCAAAAAAGTCTGATTTTTTTTTATTAAAAGGGGCATCATCAGGGTTTTTATGCTGAACATTTCACCTGCTACCTAACTCCCATGTCTAAGTAAATGCATGTAGAAAGTCATTTAAGGAAAGCTGAATGGCTATGTAAAGTTCAAAGTCATATTATAAAGTAGCATGCATGTAAATTCAAATTTCTAAGCCATCATAAATTCTTAACAAAACCAAATTAAGTGAACTTCTGCTTCTGACCAAGATGGAGTGATTGAAGCTGGATTTACCATCCTGCTTTAAACAACCAGCAATGGGCAACAACAGTTTGTGAGACACTGGACACAGGTAATAAAGGTAGTGATCCCTGAAAGACAAGAAACAAATGCCATGAGTCCCAGGCTTTCCCTGGGTTGTGGTCTTGAGGATTTTCAGGCTGAGTCTCAGGGGTGGGGAACTTTGGCTGAGTCCAGCAGATTCCAGTTAAGAAGCCAGTGCTAGGAGTCTGGGGAGATAAAGGCTGGAATTCTCAGAACCAAATATGGATGAGGAAACAGCTACACAGGGATAGGATTCCAAAGATCTAGAGGTTCCCTGTCCTCCAGTATTCAGCTGAGTATTGATCAGAGCATGCAAGTGAGGAAACTATGCAGTTCAGGAGAAAGAATCACCGGAAATGACTAGAGGTTGCAGTGCCCTGTGCTTGCCAGGAGCTGGGAATAGTGCCTGTTTCCACCCGTCAGACTGGAAAATCTCATGAATCACACCACAATCAGTAGAGTGCAAAGAGGGGTCTTCCCTCAGTGTGGTGAGTAATCGGCTCTAGCACTGCTCTGATCATGCCTATTAAATCCTAAAAGCAAGACCCAAAAGGAACAAACTGTTTTCAAGTAACTTAACTACATACCAGAACAAAGTTCAAGAATATTTATAGGAATAAAAATATATCCATCACTCAACAAAAGTAAAATTCACAATGTCTGGCATCCAATCAAAAATTAACAAGCCTGCAAAGAAGAAAATGCAACCTGTAATGATGAGAAAAATAAATCAGTCAAAAGTGACACAGAACTGACAAAAATGTTAGAATTAGCAGACAAAAACATTAAAATGGTTAGTAAGTCATTTGTTCAAAAAGTTAAAGACATGGACGATATAAAAAGATTTCAAATTTTTGTTTGTATACGATCTTTACTATTTTGGAGAATGTGTTACAGGCATGAATTCATATGGGTAAAGGTAAATACAACAATGTTTTTTTCTTCTGGCATATTTTATTCCTTGGAGTAAGAAAAGTTTTATTTAGACAAATCAGTATCTTTAGTAAAAACCCACTTTATAAATAGTTCAACATTTCTTTTTAATGCAAAAGATGCATTGCTAAATTTTAGTTGAATAATATTGTTTATAGTTGTGGAATTTATACTATTGCTTTATAGTATTTGGTAGTAAATACTGTTCTGTCAGAAATTCGTCTTAAATATGCAATAATTACTCATGTGATATAATTATAAAAATTGATCCTCTAAGTATGAGTCCAGATTTTATGATCAGTATTATTCAATTGAGCAGAAGCACTTTAGATTAAAATAAATGTAGAATGACAACTACTTCAAAACTTTAATATTATAATAAAACATTTAATATTATGGTAATATATGTAAATTCCATGTGTTTGGAACTTTGTTTTAGTAAGATTTCTTGCAGGTAGCATACATATTTTAGTAAAATTTTATTGTTTCACAAAAAAGACATAAAGTTAATTTTTAATCACTTAATAAAAAATTCTGGTCAGAGCTGTAGATATGTAATTACTTAAACAATCTAAATGTCACCTTTATTCAGGGAGTCTATAAAATCTGGGACATAGATAACAGAGAAGAGACTGAAGATACCTTTGAAAATATTATATATATTTGCCTGTGTTTCCAGACTTTGTGGACATTCTCTCCTCTTCTTTAAATGATGAATGAGAAGATTATCTCTTATTATTATAAATTAAACTTCTACATTGTCATGAAGTTTTTTATATTGCATTGTAGTTCCTTTTAAAGTGTAGCACATTTTTCCATGGAAAAATATGTTTTAACTGTGGATTGTACTCTAGACTAAGGATGTGGCATCATATAAATTATAAATATTACCAATAATGTATGATCCAAACAGTTATAATTATTACCATCTTTAATAATTTAAAATGGTAAAATTATGCACAATTGCTAATTATGGAAATTTAGCTAGGAAGAGGATTTTAATGATCCTCTAGCACAGCACATTTATTTTGCAGATAAGGAAACTAAGGCACAAATACATTAAGCATCTTTCCCAAAATAGATGGATCAGAGCAGAGCTGGAATTAGAGCTCAGGTATCCTTGTTTTATTTTTCCTGTTGCTGCGTAACAAATAACCACAAATTTAGCAGCTTAAAACAATGTCCATTTATTAGCTTACAGTTCTGTAGGTCAGAAATCCGAGTGGACTGGATTGGGTTCTCTTGTTAGGGAATCACAAGACTAAAATTGAGGTATCAGCCAGGTTGGACTGTTATGGAAGGGAATCCACTTCTAGGTTCATTCAGATTGTTGGCATAATTCCAAGTTATGATTGGAGGATTGAGATCCCCATTTCCTTACTAGCTGTTGGCCAGGGTAACCATCAGAAATTAGAGGCATCTCTCTTCTCCATCTTCAAAGCCGGCGATGTCAGGTTGAATCCTTGTGACTTACACCTCTGATTTTTTTCCTTCTGCCACCAGCCAGAGAAAGCTCTCTACTTTTAAGGGCTCATTTGATTGGATCAGGGGATAATGTCCCTATCTTAAGGTCAACTGTGCCACATAACAGAATATAATCATAGAAGTGATATCTTATATTCATAGTTGCTAGTAATTGAGGTGCAGCATTTTTGAAGGCCCATCTTAAAAGTCTGCCTACTACACTCCTGAACCTATTCTGATTTTCTTTGTATTATAACATACATACAACTTCATTCAGAAAGATTTATATAAATATGAATATTCATATTTTAATATGTGTATTAGTCAAAGAGGTGCTGATGCAAAATACCAGAAACCTGTTGGCTTTTATAAAGGGTAATTATTTAGGGTAGAAGTTTACAGTCACCAGGCCATAAAGCGTGAGTTACTTCCCTCCCCAAAGTCTGTTGCTATGTGTTGGAGCAAGATGGCTGCCGATATCTGCAAGGGTTCAGCTTCCCTCTTCCTCTGAAGGCTCTGTGGTCCCAGCTTCTTCTAATATCAGCTGTAGGCTGAGATAAGTCTCCTCCCGCTCCCAGGGCTTGTTTCTCTCCGAACTCAACTGCTCAGGGCTCTGGTCTCTGAAGCTACAAACTATCAGGTGAAGGGCTCATCTCTCTTCCTGGAGCCTTTGCTGTGACTAATGGAGCCTTCTGTGTTTCCTCATGTGTCTGCTTCTCTGTTTTCTTCTCCTGTGTGTTTACTTCCCAGGGCTCCAGCTCAAACTCCAGCTAACTCCTGTGCCTTTTTGTTTTCTCTGTGAGTCCCTGCCCACCAAGAAGGCAGGACACAATATCCTACTGATGTGGCCCACTCAAAATCTCAATCATAATTTAATCAAGTAAAAGTGAAACCTCCCACAGACCTGTTTACAAACATAATCCAGTATCTATTTTTGGAATTCATAAATAACACCAAACTGCTACAAGATGTATTTAAAAGTTTACATATATTTTGTGTAACTATTGCTTTGGTATTCATGTTTCTTACTCTATCCCTGTCATCAGATCTCTGTCCATTCTCTGCCTTCTTTGACTGCTTTATCTAAAATTGTGCCGACCTTACCTTGTTCCTCTTTCTGCCCTCATCATGTTTTAACATTCTTAATTCTTTACCCTGCTTCAGCTTATTCTCACTCCCCTCATCCTGTTTTATTATTCTTACTTTGCTTCATAGTTTCTATCACTCTCCTCAATTGGAATATAAGTTCTAGGAGGGCAGGCTCTATGTCTGCCTTGTCCACTGCTTTCCTCCCAGTGCTGGAAACAAAGCCAGGTCCAGTGCCCCTATTCTGCAAATGTTCATGTGAAAAAATAAATAGTAAATGTTAATATTAATAGTTTGGATATAATTTTGGCTTAAATTTTAATTAAACATTCTGCATATCTTTGGATGAAAAAATTTATGTGCTCAAGTAAAGTTTTGGGGAACATTCTAGGAGACTCAGTCTTCTACCCTAAATGAAGTAGAATATTGAAGGCAACTTGGTGTGATAGAAATAACATGAGTTGGAAGTTGGTAGGCATGAAAGGTAATCCTGTCTTCCCTCTATGCAGTTAAGGCTTTTTAGAAAACCTCAACTTCTAGCAGTCTTAGGTTACTAGAATATGATCTAGTACATTTGGTGCAGTGACCTCCTCCTTCACTCTTCCATAACCTCCTTGATTTAGTGTCCGTGTAGAGCCCAACTACAGTAGCAATAAATGTGCGAGAATATAATTTGTGAAAGAGTAGGAGAAATTTAATTTAAATGTTATTAAATGTATAGCATAAAATATGAAAAATAGACATTGTGCTATTTTACAAAATTAACCTTATGATTTTAGTTGAATAAAAGCAACAGAAGAAGTAAATTAGGAAATGCATTACTATTAAAGAAACTTCATTTAAAATGGAATAGAGAGAATATAATAATGGGTTTTGGAGACAAGGTAGAATATATTGTCCCTTTCAAAGGACTGTATAGCCTGAGAATAGTTTATTAAAGAATAGGCGTGGGAAGGAAAAAAGACAAATGGTAATAGTGGCAATGAAGTTGGGGAAGTGTTGGATTCCTCTAGGTTCTTGGATATGTCACATAAAGAATTTAAGAGCACGCCAGTTTAGTTAGGCCAGTAAAAAGAATTTATTAGGAAATGGGGAAGAGAACTGAGGTTGCTGAGAAATGGGAGAGACCGACAGAAATATGCACCGAGATTGATACAAGCTCCTTTAGGCAGAGAGAGGGATTTGGCTTGGGCGGTTACTTTTATTAAACTATTAATTACTCCTCCCCTTCCTAATGCTAGAGGGAGGGGCCCCAGCTATTATTGGCTTCCCCACCAATGGTGGGGGCCAATGGTGAGGTCTTTTGTGTAGGGTTATCTGGGACCAATGGGCAAGCCTGTTTGGAATTACCTGGGGCCTCCCCTTGGCCCTGAAAGAGTCCCATCCAAGACCTCAAGGTCAAGCTCTCTGTGGGATATCTCATGGCCATGTTGTCTGTCAGCCATGTTGTGGCTCATCTTCTCCTCATTTCCCTGTGCAAACCTGCCTCAGCAAGAAGGGTAAAGATGGTTCTATTAATCAGTTCTTTTAGTTTCAAGTGTCAGAAAACCCCATCAAACTGGTTTAAGCAAAGGAAAAAAGAAATAAAGGAACTAAAGGAGGTGATGGATAGTTTATTGATTCATAAAACTGAAAACACCAAGGTTTCAGAAATGGCTGAATTCGGAGGCTCAACGTCTTCACTGGAGCATAATTTCTTCTCTTTCTTGTAAGCCCCACTTTCTTCTTCTTGCAGTAAAGAAGAAAAACTATCCCCATGCTATTCCTAAGTTGCTGTAGTGTTATAGTCTGCTAGTTTCAAGCTTATTAAAAAGAACTACTCTTTCTTACTAGCTCTAATTTAAAAAACAACAACTGTATTATAGTTTCTCTGACATGATGTGGGTCATTTACCCATCCATTAACCAATTACTGGAATCAGGGAAATGGAATACACTGTTTGTTCATAACTGGGTCAGTGCTCACTCTTATGGCTGAGTATAGAGGGGTAGAGTGAGGAAATGAGGCAGGGAGGTGTAAATCTGTGTAATGACGTAGACTGCCTGGAGAAGAATAGTCCCCTACATGACAGTTGCCAGAATTAACAAATAAAAATTTAGAATATCTAATAAATTTAAATTTCATATAAACAATGAATAAGTTTTAGTGTATTTCCCATGCACATTTAGGACATTCTCATACTAAAATAAAGTTTGTTGTTTTTGCTGAAATTCAGGTTTAACAGGAAATACTGTATTTTATATGATAATGCAACCCACACACAAACATTTTACTGTTTTATTGAAGAAATGGTGGCATGGAGCCAAGCAAGCAACAATGATGAGAGTCCAGTACTTCCGGGAATGAAGTACTGTACTTTTCAAAGACACTAAGAGACTCTAAGAATGCAGAAGGAAGCACTAGGCAAACAGATAACAACAGGAGAAAATAAGCATAAAATGCATTCATGCAATCTAAGCTAGAATTACAAAGGCTGGTGAAGACCCTTACTAGGGGATGAGGAAAGAGAAGGATCTGAAAAGAAGGATTCAGTAATATGGATTGCCTGTACAGCATCCATTTCCTCCTCTTTTATTTCTAGCCCACCCCCTTATCTTTTTTTGTTGTTGTTGTTACATAACCCTCCCCTTTCTGCTTGCTCTTGCAGTGTGTTCATTTGTGTGTGTGTGTGTGTTCTTCTATGCCTGCTTTGTCTCCCCCCCGCCGCGGCGATGTCCCGAGTCAGCTCACCGCACAGGTGGCTTGCCCGCTTGTGGGCGGCTCTGCTTCTGTACCCGGGCGGCTTTTGATCCGTTCGCAGGCGGCTTTGCTCCGTTTGCAGGCGGCTCGCCCTGCCTGCGGTGGCTCTGTCCTGCCTGTGGTGGCTTTTTGCCCTGCCCACGGCGGCTCTGCCCCGCCCACCGCGGCTTTGCCCTCCCAGGCGGTCTGTCCGCTTGGAGAGGTCCCCGGGAACCGAACCCAGGGCCTCCCATGTGGTGTACTGGCGCCCTATCCATTGGGCGACAGCCGCCCCCTCCCCCCCCTTATCTTTTTTAATAGAACCTCAGAATTATTCATGAACCCACAGTTCTCCTAAACATGTGCTTCAGAGCAGGATGTCCCCAGCTGCAGGATTTGACTTCTGATTGGTCTAAGAAAGACATGGAGTTCCATTCTTATCTGTGAATAACTTTTACATGGATATGTGATTCATTTATGGCCAGTTAAATGTTTGGTTAAAATCTACCAGAGGTTTTCTAGGAAAGGTTTCTTTCTTTTCCTAAGAGATACATGCAGGAAGATACCATTTGATATACCTGGTGATGATGCTTGAATTTGTACAGCCATTTTGAAATCATCGGGGGCTCTAATTTGAAGACAAAACTTATATCTTTGGAAAGATGGGAAAAACTGGGTCTTTGATGAGCTACTGATGAAATGGGCAAACCAGGAACCACTCTACCTCTGGACTTCTTATAATGTGAACTAATATGTTTCCTTGTTACTTAAGATACTTTGAGTAAAGTTTTCTTTTATTTGCAACTAAACACATTCTAACTGACATATAGGAGATTCTTATTGAAAATCATAATTTCTATAGGTTGGACATGGAGGATTTCCCCCCCTAATTATCATAAACTCAGAGCCTGAAAATGTTATATTCTTTTCACTTAAAAGGTAACATGTTTCAGTTTTTAAAAATGCCATATATTATCCCTTAAAGAATCAGTGAAAACAAAAGCAAACACATGTATTTTAGAATTAGAACTTTGGGGCAAAAGAAATCATGGAAACTAATATTCATTCAATGGTAATGTCTTAAAAAAAGCAACAGTTACTAGGTGAAATTTCAAAATTGACATCATAAATTGGCCTGAATGTAGTTCTTTGAACTATAATTATGGAATTTCCCAGTTAGGGAAGGATTCAGCAGCTTTTCATAGAAATACTTTCTATCATGGTAGAATAGTGCCCTCACATCCATGGATATGCTGTAAGTGTATCCTTTTAAGAAGTGATAATTTTTTAAAAAAGGATGTCAGTGGAGGAATCACTATTGGATGATACAAACAGATTAAAACAATTATTTAAGTTAACTGCAGTCTGCATCTGAAGTTAACAGATGACATTTGTTGGATTTTACACCTATTTTTAGCTTTGATTTTAGGATTTCCACCTACTATTTGGAAAATCCAGCTGTAGTATTCCTGTAACTTCATTTTCATAACAGTACTCTGTTCATAAAGAATGCCAAATTTCTACATTTAGACTCACTCTGTACTTGTTATTATACCTGCAAAAGAATATAACTATCCTTTAGTTTTTAAAGTAGATGCACTACAAAGAAAGCTGCTGGGGACAGTTTATTAAAGTGATACTTTATCATCTACCTATTAATCTTAAAAATTAATAGGTATTCCCACAGAGAGTGGGATTACAGGGGGAACCTAATCAACAAAAGAAAATATCATCACTGTCACATCTGTTAGTGTTAGATTCAGTAACATATACAAGGAAACCCAAAACAACAGTGACCTGCACATGATAGTTTTATCCCTCATGTGTGACACAGTTGGGAGCTAGGGAGTCACAGGCTAGTGTAACAGCTCTACAGTCATCAGGGAGCCAGGCTTCTTCTTAGTAGCTATCTTACCATACTCAGCACATGCCTCCACTCCACAGTCACTTCATAGAGCTCCTGCCCATGGCCACATTCCAGGCAGCACGAAGGAATACTGAATGGAGGGCCAAAGGACCATTCTACCAGGATGAAATCGGCATTCTTTAAGGAGCCTTCCTGTAAAGCCCCCTTTTAAGCCTGTAAGTTCTCTGTATAAGCCAATGAAATGCAAGCAATACTTCCTTAGGTACATGGTCATACGTAGCTTGAAGGGAGGCTGGGGAATGACTTTTAACTGGGCTTATCACAACGCCAAATAAAACTGATGTTCTGATTCTTAGGAGGGGGTTAATGGATATTGGGTAAGTAATTGTTTCCCAGTCTCTATCATAGTATGCTGACGAATGCATTCAAACCCCAAATACATGTATATCAGATTCTAAACTTGATAGCACTTACCCAATTTTATCTTTGTCTCCTGCCCTTTTTCAGACCATAGGAATTTATTCTGGGATGGGGATTCATTTCTCCAATCCTACACTTAGATTTTCTGTAAATATGATTAGGTGTACAAACATGTTATACTCCATCCTGAAAATGTTTTAAGTCCGAGCATTTTCATAATTGGCAAAACAAGTCATATCCTACTTTATCTGTTTAGTAAGTTTAAAATTTTGATTTACCATTAAAAATTCTACATTTATACTAAAAATATCTGTATTTATTGTGGCTTGATTGGTTACATATGTGCCCCAAAATATTTCATTCCACTAAAATAAGCTTTATAGTCAACTTATGTTTTTAAGGCAAATTCATATACAGCAAAGCAATTGGGAATTTAGGGAGTGCCCAAAAGAATACAGTTAAAACATTTCCAAAATATTAATTAATTCTTATCAGTAACTCCTGATAAGGAGTTTGAAAGGTAAGTTTGAAACACTTAGGATTTTCAAAAAGAGGTACTCAGCATTACTTTTCTATAATTAATCATGAGAATAGTAACAATATTGTACTTGTTGCAGTGTGTGTGTGTGTGTGTGTGTGTGTGTGTAGTGATCTCATGAGAAAACAAATGTGTTAGGAGGCTCTTCCCAGCCTGAGCTCTTCTGTTTTTTTTCCTGCTAATTCTGTTATCACGTAAATGCCTCTCCCCTGCCCAACTCAGCCACAGCCGTGCAACTCACCTAACCAACTGTGCAGCATGATGCCAACAGGGTGCCTTCAGAGACCCACAATTTTCAACACCCAATACAAAGTCACCCTGTTCTCACTTCTTGAACTAATCTGCTGCCTTGTGTGTAATTTCTTTCAATCTTTCTAAGCAGGTAAGATAGCAGATAAAGAAGGGTTTGGGCATGATTAACATCACATTCACCTTTAATTGTTCCTATCACTCCATCTTATGGTGAGTGAGGTGAGGAACATGGTGGAATTAGACACAGATGTCTCTAAGATTTTGTCAAACAGGACACATTTTATAAAGGTGTGAACTATTACTCAAAGTTATGTTCTAGTACCCTGATTAACTCTGCCTAACCTAGTAATGTTGAAAGTAGTTCAGTTTATATAAATGTTTGTTACTGCATGGTACAAATTCAGCCCCCATTTGACTATCATTACAATACAACCCCGTGGGTTCCAAGGTTAACTCTTGGAGAAGTGCAGGGTAGTTCTTTACCTTCTCAGGGTCTACCATATGTGTGGGTACTCAATAAATATGTGTAGAATGAAGATCAGTGCATGCTATAAACTAGCTCTTTTTAAATTTGTATGAGGTTATCAAGCTAATAACAAGTTTATCTCATTGGGTTTAGCCATAATTTTAACTGAAAGTAAAATTGCAGATTCTTCTCTCCCCCTATCTCTTTTATGTTCTGTAGCAGATCTTGTTACCCTTATTCTTTCTAAGATTATCAGCAGTTCAGTTTTTCCTTCACTAATTCCAGATGTTTTCCTCACCTCTGTTTTAAAATAACTGCAGCTATGATTTGTGATTCACACACAAAAATATAGAGAGCTTTAAAACGTGAAGGCTTCTCTTAATGGAAAAATCATCATCATCATCATCATCATCATCAACATCATCATCATCATTTTAGTAGCAGTGTTATAGATTTAGTCATGTCCCCCCCAGATACGTTCACGTCCTAATCCTTAGTCCTATGTATGTAGGATCTTGGAAGGTGTTATTAAAGTAAAATCAAACTGGATTAGGGTGAGCCTTAATCCAATATGACTGGAGTCCTTATAAGCAGAGGGAATTTGAACACAGTAGTAAGAGACAGACAAGAGACAGAGGAAGAGACTGAGTTATGCATTGCCAGCAAGCTACCACCAGAATACTACGGACTTCAGAGAAAGCATGATCCTACCAACACCTCGATTTTGGACTTCTAGGTCAAAACTGTGAGGCAATAAATTCATATTGTTTAGGCCATCTAATCTGTGTTATTTTTTTTGCAACAACTTGGCAAAATAAGACAAGCAATATATACTGTTTGTAGAGCACTTATATCTAGCCACTTTGCTTTTTTTAAAAGCTATTATTAACTCATATCATCACAGCCACTCTGTAAAAAATAGGTATCATTACCCCATTTTACAGATGAGGAACCTAAGGCTTGATTAGGTGTCTCAAGTAAAATCACACTGCTAGGATGTGACATTGATAGTATTTGAGGCCAGGTATGTCTGATTTCAAAGCCCTTGCTACTAATGACCTGTTGAGAAAAAAAATTCATTATGAATGAAGGTATTTTATAGCCTTCATAATTAATAATTATGCGTAGTGATATGCGTAGGTGAGGTATGCCAAAATATTCCCACTTTCTTTCTTTGAGATGTTTGGTATTGGACCCTTTAGAAATCATGGCAAGAAAATTGTACAGCACAGGGAAAAATAGAAACAGAGGTATTCATGATTTAATAAAGGAATGATTGAAAGAAAAAGACTTCCTTCCTTCTTCCCGAGTTCAGAATTAAAAAAGAGATCATCTCCTCTCACAGAAAATTGCCTGTTTAAGGAAAGATGCAAAGATCAAGCCGGAGGTGTGATTGAGTAGAATGAACTGCCTTTCTAAAATGAGTGCTCAGCCTTCTTCATTCATGCATCAGACTTAATGATATGATGACATTCCTAGTATGTTTCCATTGGACCTTGTCTCTAACAGTTCTGCCAAAAAGAGCCATATTTAGAACTGAGAGCTTATGTATGAGTTTCCTATTTGTATACTAGCTATCACAACATTTCACATTCTCAAGTGTGTGAGAAGACTTGGGGTTGAATAGTAAAGTTGTTTGCAGGTGTCGTTTCTTGCCTTCAGTGAGTGTTTACAGCTCTTGAAAACAACTTTTGAAGAAAGCTTTCTCTTTGATGTGGATGGTGGTGAGAGTTATTTATGTATCAGGGAACCAATGTGATTCCCCAGTTAGGAGAAAATTCCCAGCTAATGAGCTAGCAGTTGGGCTTGGGTCAATCTGAATTACAGTATAGCTTTCAAGCCTGAGTAGTCATATTCAGAACTTTGCCCATACTCGTAATGGAGGGTGTTGGAGTTTCTATATAATTTTTAAAGGTGGAAAGGGTGTGAGTGGGATCTGTACTTTCACTATTTCTAATCCCATGTGGCTAGGGCTTGATCATCAATCTTCCTAGTCAAGAGACACCTTCCCCCCACCTCAACTTTACTAAAACCACAAAGGTGGAGAGGAAAATGCCTATTCATAAATGCCAGACACTGATTTAAATGGTTAGAGGCCCCAATACAGCATTAAATAAAGTTCCATATAAAGCATGAGTCAGAATTAGTTCTGTCAAACTTGTTTGTGGTTGTTTTAGACATCAAGCCAGTTTATAAAATGGAATTCTTTCCAGATTTTATATATTTGAAATGGAAATGAATATACTTTCAATTTTTATACTGACAGTTTTGAATATTCTCTTTTACTTTAGGATTAAGTGATAGATTTTATTTTTTAGTTCACCAAAATGTTTTCTTCACCAAAAATATAGTAATATAAAGGCAAATTATTTAGGTCGTTAGAAACTGACAATGTCAATGTCTATCTCTCTATAAAAGGTATGTCCATTTGGAAAGTAAAAAATTTAAATTCCTTAAACTGCATAAAATAAATATTTTTTTCAGATATAAGTAATTTTCTGACTGACTTCTTAATTTGGTATCTCACAGATTCAGATATATAGCAACTGAAATGAACTGCAATCCAGATGATGGTTAGTACAAATGTGGAGTTATATAGTGTTAAGTGTTTGGTATAGCCATGTCTTCCCTAGCAACCTGCACTAGCAAACCATTCTCAGAAGAAATAAAGTGAGACACGGTGACAGATAATCATCTCACTAGATGTTGTTCTGTTGCCATTCTATATTTTGATTTTTAAATTAAAGCTACTGAAAAGAGAACTACTTCAGTTAATATGATGCAATTTCTACACTTCATGATTGTAGTGACTTGAATTAACCACTGCAAATATGTTGACACATGATTTTTATTTATAAACTTAATATATTTAGTAACTACTTAGCCAGCACATGCTTTTTACTCCCTCTTTCTTTACTCTGCACTAGCAACACAGCAGGGGAAGACTCAACCACCCTTGCCCTCATGGAACATTTAG
>PVKH010003836.1:0-24279 GCA_004027955.1 Chaetophractus vellerosus
GGGCCCTTATTGGGTCTTTATATATGGCACATTTTCCTTTTACCACTGCCTGCTTACACAGATTACAAAAGGCTCTACCTTATGGATAAAAAAAACAAATTACTGGGGTAAAGAGGCATTTGCTACCCCTGAAAACTCCTGGGGAATCGTAAGGATGTGTGGCTGAATCATCAGAGAAAAAGCAAAAGGAGGGGAAACCAGTGTTTGAGTTGACATCAATTTGATTTCTAGACTTTGATCAGTCTGCAGAAAAGTGCTTTGTATTTGTTTATTTAAAAAGTGCTTATGGGTCACACACAAATGAGTGCATGGTAAAACTGGTGAAATCTGAATGAGGTCAGTGGATTGTAGCCATGTCTGTTCCCTGGTTGTGATATTGTACTATAGTTATAAAATATGTGACTCCTGGGGAAAACTGGGTGAAGAGTATATGGGTTCTGTCTATTATTTCTTGCAACTGCATATGAATCTACAATTATGTCAAAATAAAAAGTTAAAAAAAAAAACCTAATCTGAGCTAGAGGCTGTCAGGCTCTTGGGATACCAGGGAGAGATAGCAGGATATGTTTCCTGCCCTCAGAAAGGATCCCTGCAATGAAGTATGATTGTGAAGGAGCCTTGACTTTGCTTTTATAAGTGTACCTAAAGGTGTTGCATTAAGTGGCTGGAAAAGATTCATTGAGTGTAGACATGATTAGCCAAAAAGTTTTCATGTCCTCAAGGCAGTATAATCAATCAACATTTATCAGAAACCCATATATACATGAAAACAAACAAATAGCTGTCCTTTGGGGGTTGGATTAGGTAAAGGGTATACTGTTCTAATGGTAAGTGTCCATGGTATACACCAAAGAGTAGGAAGATTGACGTCTTGTGCTGAAAGCTTCAAAGAGGCTGAATTCATATCTGTCGTTGTGGGTGCCTTATTAGTCCTCCAAAGGGGTGCTGATGCAAAGTACCAGAAATTTTTTGGCTTTTATAAAGGCTGTTTATTTGCTTACAGTCACAAGGCCATAGAAAGTCCAACTCAAGGTTGCTTTCTCACCAAAGTCAGTAGCCTCGTGTTGAAGCAAGATGGTGGCTGATCTCTAGCTGGTGTCTGCCTTCCCCTCTGGGCTCCCTCTTCCTCTTGAGCTCCGTGGGCCCAGCCTCTTGGGGCTTCGTGCTTAAGTAAAGCCCTCTCTCTCCTGGCATAGGGCTTGTTTCTTTCCGGGCCTTCTGTATCAGCCTTCGTTGGTCTGCTTTCTTCTGAATCTCAGCTGTAAGCTATCAGGCAAACTCTCTCCTCTCTCCCCTGGGCTTCATCTGTTTGAGGATCTCTTTTCTGTCACATGGAAGGCTCAAACAATGACAGAGCTCTTTCTTCCTGTGTGTCTTCCTGTGTCTGTGTGAGTGTCCGTTTATATCAGACCCAGCAAGGGAGTGGAGACTCAACCTGAGTCACACCCACTGACAATCAAATCCAAAGCCCTAATCTTAACAGGTTAGTGAATCAAAGACTCCTCAGCTGAATTTAATTCAACCAAAGGGTATCACACCAAGAGAAATAGATTAGTTTACTAACTTAATCTTTCTCTTTTGGGGATTCATAAATTAATCTCAAACTGCCACAGTGCCTGAAAACAGACTACGGAAATCCCGGCATTTTTATAATCCACTGAAGTTTTATATATTCAAATTGTAAATGTCTTTTGTGGAGAGAGGTTTCTACCTTTTCTTTTTCTTCCTGGAAATTAAGAAGCATACATGATATACTGATGATATAGTAGAATCCACCTTCCAAGGAAATATTCTTTAATCTGCCACACATTTTCAGATATCTAAATTTTCCCTGACAGGGACTGGAGAGGTGGTAAGAAAGGATATGATCGTCAAAACAAAAATTAATTGCATGTTGGGTATTATTCTCAGAACAAAGATAAAATGCATGCTGCTTAGGGTGGCCATATAATCTATTGACTGAACCTGGACACTTCAAAACAACAACAACAACAAAATCTTTAAAAACCCTTTTTATTGAAGTTGAATCTGCAACCAGGAAATTGTCCATGTAAATGTACAGCTTGATGCATTTTCCCTCAGTGCTCACCTGTGTGATCAACTCCCAGGTGGAGAAACAGAATGTTCATAGCAGCCTAGAAATCCCCTGTGGATTCTCTTCCAGTTACTGTTCCTCAAAAGGGCAGCTACTATCTGACTCCTAACTGCAGAGATGAGTTTTGCCTGTTTTTGTACTTTTTAGAAATTGAATCATACAGTATATACCTGTTTATGTCTGGTTTCTTGGGATTGACATTGGTGGGTCCATATCATTGAATATAGTTATAGATCATTCTCATTGCTGTATATTATTCCATGGTGCAAATATATCACAATTTGTTTATCCATCCTACATAGATGATGGACATTTGGGGAGTTTCCATTTTGGGGCTACTATAAACAGTGCTGCTAAAAAATATTCTAGTACAGGTCTTTTGATGAACATATGTATTTCTTATGGGCATGTACCCAGGATCATAAGGTACGTATAAGTTTTGCTTAAGTGGATACTGCCAGTTTTCCAAAGTGTTTGTTCTCTACAGTCCCATCAGCAGAACCTGAGAGTTCTGATTTCTTCACACCTTCAATTTTGTATTCATTAGTTGGTCTTTTTCTTATCAAACCAAGACACTTAAGAAGAAAGGAGACAAGCATAAACCAGATCATAAGAGCAAGAATTTAGTTTTGGACATCAAGAAGGAAGTTGGCTCTGTGGGTCTGTAGTTCAGAAGAAAGTTCTGGGCTGGAAATACAAATTTTGGAGTCCCTGCCATGTAGAGAGCATTTCAGCGAGAGGGTGTTTGAGATCACCCACAGAGAAAGTGCAGGCGGAGAAAAGGCCTTAGGACTAAGCCTGGGGGGTGCCAATGTTCTTGCAAGTTGTGAGTGAAGAAAAGGCCAGCCAATGCGCTCGTGAAGGAGCCACAAGAGATAGGAGTAACACAGGGAAATGGGGGAGAAGCAGAAGCCGAGAGGAAAGGGCTTCACAAAAGGGAGAATCCACCGCGTCAAACCGTTCATCTGGTGTTGATTTTTTAAAAAGATGCATTCTGTCCCCTTTTGTCTCTCCCTAGCCATCATCGTGTACCGCCTGCCATGGACCTGGAAATGCAGCAAGCTCCTGATGAAATCCATCCATGCGGGGTTAAACGCCGTTGCTGCTATTCTTGCAATTATTTCTCTGGTGGCCGTTTTTGATTTCCACAATGCCATGCAAATCCCCAATCTGTACAGTCTGCACAGCTGGGTTGGACTGACAGCTGTCATACTTTACATCTTACAGGTCAGTGTCTCAGTGTGTTTATAAGCAAGGCATAAAACAGTAAAGCAAATCAGATACTATAGATGTTTTCTGAGCATTCAGGGTGTCTTGGAAATCATCTTCCCATTCCTACCAGTCCTTGGTACATTTGTTTCCATTATAAATATTTTTCCCTGAGGGGCCCCTGGAGCTGCAAAATTCACAAACTGTGAGCTTGAATGTGAGATTTAAATTTTGGCATATGTATGTAGGGACATTGCCATCTCAGAACATCTAGACTGATGTTGCTCGGACTTTAAGTTAAATAAACTAAGCATAAGCAAGATCTATAGAGTTCTTTCCCACATTCTGTGTCTCTTCTATTTTCTGGGTTTAATTTTATGAGCCAAAAAAATGAATCTATATCTCTTTGTTAGAGTTTGAAGACCCAGTGACAAAATTCAGCTTTGTATTTTATTTTCCCTCTGTCTTCCATTCATTTTTTCTTAAATTAATTTTTTTAAATTTTTATAGAAGCTTTAGATTACATAAATTTTACATAAAAAATATAGATTTCCTTATGCCCCTTCCCCTTCCACACTTTCCCACATTAACAACATCTGTCATTAGTGTAATACATTTGTTACAATTGATGAACACATATTGAAGCATTGCTACTAACTGTGGGCTATAGTTTACATTATAGTTTATACCCTGTCCTGCACAATTTTGTAGGTTATAACAAAATATATAATGGCCTGTAGTCCTCATTGCAATGCCATGTAGGACAATTCCAATGTCCTGAAAATGCCCCCATCTTACACCTATTCTTCCCTCTCCTTCCTCTCAGAACCTCTGGTGGCCCCTGCTTTCCCATCAATGCTAATACATGACCTTACTGATATGACTTAAGCAAAACTGAGCAGACTCACAGAGCTAGGGTCTGGAAGATAGGTTTACAGGAGACAGAAAGGGAGTTGAGGGTGGTGAGCCGATGCCCATATGGGCAAAATTTTTTACCTTCACTTTTTAAAAGCACATACTCAGCAGAGCATTGTATTTAAACCTAAGTTAGTGGCGTACCATACCATTTGGCTGTTCTGTGTCACTAAAAGTTAATTTAAAAATTATCTTGGGTATTAACCATTTTGTTGGGAAATTGGTAAAATATGTTGATTCAATTCCCTTTCTTATACATCCTTTAGTATGCATACTTAATATAGTATAAATCCCTTCCTTCCTTACGATAGTATACATCCAACTACTTTGGGACATCATTGTGAACTTGCCTTTTCTGTGACTATAGGAGGAATAAGAAACTGCAGTGAATCCACAAAACCTCAAGGCATATCCTAAAATGTATGACCTCTTTAAAAAGGGTCCTCTTACCAGACATTTGTCATTTTCTTTTTCTGAAAAAAATTAAGTGGTAGAGAGAAATATAGTTATTTCATTATTTCTAATTCCTAATAATTTGAGTTTGCATTACCAGGCCTGGGGGTGGGTATAGGGGAATGGAAAGGTACCAGATAGAAGGGGAGCACAGAGGAATACCCCATATCAAACGTGTTCTTCTGGATCAAGAGGGAGAAGGAAACTATTTCCAACTGGACAACTGAGCCTCGCTTGGATCTCAGATCTCAGGCACACCGGGTACCCTCCTCTCCGCAAAGTTATTTTTTTCTCAGTATTCTTAGTCATTGTCACACATCTGGGAGCAACTTCCTTTACCACTGCCAGCTGCTGGGCATCTCCCCTGAGAGAGTAGGATGGTCAAAGGCAGGGGTCACTGTAATGCTGCCAGCTGCTTTGGGGACCTGCTTGGCTTACTAGCATCTCCTTAGGACTCTCCTCAGCTCTCTGTTCTGCTTCCAGTTCCTCAGCCACACATCAGAATGCAGATTACTATGGCCCATGCACAGTGCGATTCTACATATCTTGCTTAATCCTTTACAGACACTTCACAGGGTGGTTTACAGATGCTGAAGATGCACAGAGAGGTAAATAACTTTTCCAGAGTCATACAGCCAGGAGAGCTGGGACCCAGGCCCAGGTGTGTCCATGTCCTGAGCTCTCACCTTAAACACGTAGCTCTTCTGCGTCCGTGATTTCCTCATGGTCACTCAGGTGTTTGAGCTTTCTCAGTAGAAAGCCATGTATCTGAGGAACAGAATGGAAACCACTCGAACGCATACATACACAGCTTCCCTGTGAGAGCGCTTCTGTCATTTGTTAAAATGAACTGAAATGCCTTTATTGAGTTAAGTATATGCCAAGGCATTCTCTGAACTCCTAGAAAGATATGCACCAGAATGTTGACAGTGATTGTCTCAAGGTAGTTGGATTCCAGTTGATTGCTTTTATTTTTACTTTCTGTATCTTCTAGTAATTCTACAAACACATACATTTCTTTCTTTCTTTCTTTCTTTTTTTTTTAGGAGGTACCGGGGATTGAACCCAGGACCTCATACATGGGAAGCAGGTACTCAACCACTTGAGCTACCCATGCATTTCTTTAATAATAATTTTAAAATGCTTTTAAAGCTTAAGAAAAGACTTTCTATTCTAGATGTACTTTTTAATCTGGATTATCTAAAAACCAATTTACATTGTGCTGTATATCTTAATATGTAAATTTAAGAAATATCTAGGATTTAACAAAAAAGAAAATAGTTTCCCTAAAATCTATGGGCTTAGCTAAAATACTTCTTAGAAGAATATAGACTATGTGAGTTTGCTAAAGCTACTATCACAAATGATATACAATGCGTTGGCTTAAATAATGGGGATTTATTGGTGCACCGTTTCAGAAGCCAGAAATCCAATAACCAAGTCATCCAGTCTTGCTGTCTCCCTGAAGACTTTGGTGTTCTGGTGCTGGCTGCTGGCGATCCTGGGGTTCCTGGCCATGTCCTCACTTTTCTTGTCTGGACTCCCACTGACTGTCCTCTTCTGGCTCCTCCCTGTGGCTTTCTCTTTATAAGGCCTCCAGTTACCCAGATTAAGGCCCACCCCAGTTGGATGACACCCTAACTAAGCAATAACAAATAAATAAAATAGATAAACCCATAGCAAGCCTAATGGAGGAAAACCAGAAATATACAGCATTCAGAATGAGAAAGAAGTATAATCATAGATATTATTATATTTTAAATTAGGAAGGCTTATCACATTTTAATATATTTTAATATACTTAAAAATCCAGGGGGAAAAAAAGGAATATTTTCTTGCCAAACACAAACTACCAAATTTGACCCAGGAAGAATTAGAAAACTTAAACAGAACAATAACAATAGAAGAAATGAGAATGGCATTTAAAATCTTTCACTAAAAAAGGCATCAGGTCCAGATTGTTTTATACCTTTGACTTTTGTGGAACAGGTCATTTAAACTACTCCAGTCTGCTGCGGAAAACATATTCCTCAGTTTATTTTTAAAAGCCAACAAAACCTTAATGCTAGTATCGGATAACCTTTGCATTCAGTTCTAAAGTAGATAATTCATATGTTACACAAACTGTTCTAGAATGCTGTAAAAACTAAAAGGTCTCAAGGTTTTTTTGACTCTACCATAACCTTAATACCAAAATTTGATAAAGATAATACCACAAAGAGAACTAGAGACCATGTTCATGTATATGAATATAATATAAAAGTTACTAATATGTTTTTGTAAATCAAATGCAGTATTATATTACAGGAGTAATACACCATGGCAAAGTGAGATCTAGTCTAAAGATACAAGGATGAATCAAATTAAAGGAGAAAAACGGATCATTATATAAACAAATGCCACCCTAGAAAGCATTTGATATCATTCTGGGAACATTCCTTTAAAAAGTCTGTCTTACCTATGTGACAGCAAAGGCAGCCTTTGCTCAAGATACTTTATTACTTTGTGCCAGAAAGTTGCCCTATTAGCTCTGCGTATGCAGTGGCAGGCCCTTCTTAGATGTGGCCCCATCATGCCCTACACAACCACACATCCACAGCTGACAGCTCTAATGGTAAAGATCTTCACCAACACCCAAGAGCAAACATCAGATCAAACTGTGAAGCACTGAAGACACTTCCATTAGAATCAGACATAAGACACGCTACCACTTTTATTGACTTTGTTTTAGAGGTTTTAGCAAATGTACTAAGACAAAATAATGAAAAAAAACAGTCTAAATAATAGAGACTACTTGACACTTTTTTAGTTTTTGCAGATTATGTAATGTATGTCTGGAAACCCAAAAGACTACTACAAGTAACAGGAGAATTTGGAAAGGTGGCTGAATAGAAGATAGCCATGCAGAATTCATTAACTCTTGCCTATATGAGAACTAACCACTTAGAAAAATAAGTGGAATCCATTTACAATATGGACAAAAATTCTAAAATACCTAAAAATAAATAAAATATGAAAGTATAAGATCTAT
Source organism: Chaetophractus vellerosus (assembly GCA_004027955.1). Lineage (NCBI taxonomy): Eukaryota > Metazoa > Chordata > Mammalia > Cingulata > Chlamyphoridae > Chaetophractus > Chaetophractus vellerosus. Next base: position 7,704 of record PVKH010003836.1, read on the forward strand.
ATGCAAATTAAGTAAAATACTATATCTTATTGAAATACAGAAAACGTTATGATTGGTATGATTAGAGAGATAATGAAAGAAAAATTAATATCACAGGCATATCTTTCCCTCTTCAACTAATATTTATGTTTAATACAATTCTAATCTTAATCCCAGCAGGACTCTTAAACTTTATGCAGAAGTTTATGCATCTAAGAAAAACCAAGAAATTTTGAAAAATAAGTGAAGGGAGACTTGCCTTATTTGATATTAAAACTGAATTTGAACCTACTTTAATCAAAACAAGTAATTAAAACAGGAATAAACAAATAAATTCATGGAAAGAATAGAAAATGCAGAGTCAGATCCTAATATGTATGAGAACTTTTTCCTATGACACATTGCGTTTCAGTTTATTGGGGAAAGAATGCCTATTTAATAAATGGCACCATCATAATTGGCTATCCATTTGGAAGAAAACAAACACACTCCATACCTCACACAATAGGTAAAAAAATTCCAGATAGACTAAAGGTCTAAATTTTTTTAAAAATTCATGTCAATGAAAAAAGGAAATTAAGAATAATTAGTATAGCATCTGTATAATCTCATTTAGGGTCGACCATAAGCATGACAAGAAAGCCAGAAGCTGTAAGTGTCATATTTGAGTATGTAATTTTTTATAAAAAATTATAAGTGACAAAAGATACCAAATTAAAAGAAATTTCAAAAAGAGATATAGGGAATAATATTTGTAAGACATATGAGGTATGTTAAGGTTTAATGTGCTTAATATACAAACTTCTGAAAATTGATAATAAAAAGATAACCTAATACGAAAATGAACAAAAGATTTGAACAGACAGTTCAAAGACAAAAACAATTAAATCACCACTAAGCATATGACAAGAAATCCAACCTCACTAAGAAGTCAGGAAATTTGAGTTAAAACAGTAATTAGATACTATTTTTCTCCATAAGATTGGCAAAACAATTACATTCATTGTTGACATGGATGTGTGGAAAAGAGTGCTCTCTTACAATGCTGGAGAATGAATTTCCACCACATTTTTCGGAATCAATTTGTTAATATCTTCTTTTAAAAAAAAATATGTTTACCCTTTGACTGGGTAATCCCACATTTGGGGAGAATGGATATAAATTACCATCAGGTAAGGAACTCTGAAAAGGGTTTTTAGAGCATTATTTGTATAGGTAGGAAATGGGAAGCAACCTAAATATCCTTCAGTAGGGGAATGCTTAAATAATTTTTGGTAAATCCATATTGTTGCATATTATACAGCTATTAAAAGGAATGCAGCTATACCTACTAACTGAGAGTGAAACCCATGCTGCTGTTTTTCAGTTTAATACCAGGGAGTAATATGTATAGTAAAATGTCATTTTGGGGGAAGAAAGAGGAAAAAAACAAAGAAATAAAGTAAAAAAATGCTATACATATGTAGCTGTGTAAAGAAAGATGTGGAAGAATATACCAAACTGCTACTACTGTGGGGTGGGATTGGTTGAGGGGGCATTATTAATTTCTATAATATATTTTATTTTGACTTGTTTAACAATGTGGCTCTTTTGTTTTAAATATAAATAAAATATTATATGAAAACCTTATATGTTATATATAAATTCTATATATACATATATGTATGTAAGTATATACGTATATAAAAATTTTAAAACCAAGCAAACGGTGCCGGCCCACCACCCCCCCCCCGCCCCCAACCCACACAGATTGTGCCTTCTGGTTGCTCAGTCAGGAACCAGGTAACCATAGTTTCCTGTTCCTTTTTTGAAAAGACTATATTCCAGCTTTCTTCCTTTGTTGTATGAAAGCTGTGTTTAAGTAATTTGTGTGGCTTCTCCATAAAAGTGACAGAACAGGTCTCCCAGGCACAGTAAGGAAGAAATTAAATGAAAGAACAATTCCTTTCCCAATGGAAAGAAACCATTTCTTCTTTTGATAGGAGCTCAGCTCCTTCATCATGATTTACAAAGATTCCTGCCTCCACATTTTTAGTTGCAAAAATACAGGAGCCACAACAAATATGCCTTGATTGAGATGATTTTCTGTCAGATTTTTTAGGTTAAAAGTAAAAAGGTGAAGCAATTTCCCTTTCTGAGTAAAGAAACACTGTGCATGGCAGTTCTTGGGGCTGCTGCTTCTGGGTGGAGAACAGGAAGGGCACTCAGAGGCACGGCTGCTGCAGTCTGGCTCGTTGCTCGCTTACCCAACACCGGCCACGGCGAGTTCTCAGCCAACTCGCCGAATGGCTTGCTTTTCAGTCACAAAGGATAATTGCATGCAGACCATTTACCCAATTTTTGAGGTGAGTTTGTACTCCCCTCGCAGTCCAATTGAATAAACAAACCTACACTAGAGGACAAAGAAGATGGGAGAGATTTTCAAGATTAGATCCTTTCACTTTAACACTGTAGGAGTTTGGTTTGGCTTAAAACAAGAGCAAAATCAGGCTTTAGCAGCCGAATGAAGCCATTACCTGGATTACTTCAATAAATGAAGGAAGCAAGCAATAGATCAACAAAACCAAAAAGAACTGGAAGGTCTCCTTTCCTCCTGTTAAAAGGAATATAAAGCATTTCTAGCTTAGATTTCTTTTCTATTTGTGAGACTTGGTCTTTGGGCTATTTTTTTTAAAGAACAAACTATTGAATGTATATAGAAGCTATGAATTGTAATATGATAAACTCCTGTAGTCCATCATCCAACCTATTTAGAAAACATAGAAGCCTCGCCTATACCCTCCTTCATCCCACATCGCTCTACATATCCCAACCCCTAGAGCAGGGGTTCTTAACCAGGGGACACGGATCCCCAAGTTGTCCATGGAAAGATTTCAGGGGGTCTGTGAGCTTGCATTGAAAAAAAATCAAAGTATTATCTTTGATTTAATATTTCTGACCTCTAACTGAAATCTAGCATTTTCTTCACTTATGAATGTATGCAATAAATAAGTTACAGTAGTATTCATTTCACCTGACTGGGAAAGGGGTCCATGGAACAAAAAAGGTTAAGGACCCCTGCCCTAGAGGTAATCATTCTCATGAAGTTTTTTCCTGATTTCTGTTTTGCTTTATAATTTTATTACATATTATGAATCCCCAAACAATGTATTGTTTAGTTTTTTTTTTAAAGATTTATTTTTATTTATTATACATGCCCCCCCTTTTTGCTTGTTCTTGCTGTGTTCATTCTTCTCTGCGTTCCTCTGTGTCTGCTTGTCTCTCCCTGCTGGGGCGACCTGCCGAGTCAGCTCACCGGCACGGCGGCCCGCCTGCTCGTGGGGACTCACCCTTGCTTGTGGGGGCTTGCCTTTGCCCGCACGCCTTGGCTTGCCTTCTCGAGGCAGTCCGCCCATTCGAGGAGGCCCGGGGACCTCCCATGTGGTAAACCAGCGCCCTACCAACTGGGCTATACAGCCAGCCCCTGGCTTTTTTTTAAAAAATGGAACTTTAAAAAGAAAATGGTCTCACACTATATGGATTCTGTTGCAACTTTTCACTCTACTGATTCAAGTATATTGATTCCTCTGGCTATAGTTCATTCATCCCCCCACACACACATGGCTCCCTCATCTGTTTGCTTGTTGTTTTTGCTCGTTGTCTGCTCACTGTTTCTTTAGGAGGCACCAGAACCGAACCCAGGACCTCCCATGTGGGAGGTGGGCTCTCAACTGCTTGAGCCACATCTGCTCCCTGTTCACTTGTTTTTCCTTGATGTCTGCTCGTTGTCTGCTTGTTGTTTTTGCTCGATGTCTGCTCATTGTTTGTCTTCTTTAGGAGGCACTAGGATCTGAATCTGGGACCTCCCATGTGGGAGGCAGGCACCCAACCTCTTTTTACTTTTTATTCCAGTGTATGAATATTCTATAACTTTACTTATCCATTCTTCTGCTACCAGACATTTGGGCTACTTTCATTTGTTTTCTGTCACAAGTAATGCTGCATTGAACATACATATACATTTCTCCTCCTATTCATATGTAGGAGTTTCTCTGGGCAGATGTTTAGGAGTAGAATTATATGTTCAACCTTGCAAGATAATGCCAAATTGTTTTCCAAAATAGTAGACCGCAATTATATTCCTGCCAGCAGTATATATGAGTTCCCATATGCCACATCCTTGCCAGCATATGTCCTGTCCAAACTTTCTAAATATTGCTAAACTAATGGGTATAAAATGATGTCTTCTTGTGGTTTTAATATTCATTTCACTGGTGACTTGTGTTATCTTTGCTGAGAAATACCTGTTTTTGTCTTTTATTCATTTATAAAATGAGTTTGTTTTCTTTTCCTTAAAGATTTATAGGGGTCCTGCTTCAAATTCCTTTCCATTTTTATGTATTGTGAAAATCTTCCAGTGTGAAGCTGCATTTTCTCTCTTATTAGTGTTTTCTAATAAATAGAAATACTCAATTTAATGTAATCAATTAAGTATCTTTTCCTTTAGCGCTCTGGCTTTGTGTTCTTGGTTTGTTGTTGTTGTCTTGTTTGGTTTTGGTTTTGGTTTTGGTGGCTTGTTTATGAAATCCTTTCCTCCCTGAGGTCAAAACATTCTCATGTTTTCTATTAAGAGTTTTAAAATTCTGTCTTGGGCACCTCAGTGCATAGTTCACCTGGAATTAGCCTTAGCATATGACGTGAGGTAATGATCCAACTTCATTTTTTTTCCATGTGAATAAACTGTTGTCCCTGTACCATTTATTAAATTGGCCCTACCCTTGCCACTTTTCTGAAGTGCAGTGCCAGTTCTATCATATCTCTTTTCCTCTGTATTTTAGCCAGGGCAGTAGAGAATTAAATAGAAGTAGAGATAAGAATCTTTGACTTGTTCTTATTTTAGAGAGAATGCCTCTAATATTTTGCTATTGAGTACAGATGCTTCAAGTTTACTTCTATTCCATTTTGTGAAAAGATTTTGTTTATCTTTTTAAAATCATGAATGGATATGGATTGCTTTCACTGTGTCCGTTCAGATAAATATGGTTTTTCTCCTTTAATCTGGACAATTGCATTAATAGATTTTCCAATATTAAACTTGGATGCATTAAAAAATCATTTTAAATTGTCTCGGGATTCTCTTTTGCTCTCAAAATATCCAGATTCTCAGAGATATCACTTTATAACTTTATAGCAAAAGAAATTCTGGCCCCTGGCTTCTTCCTTGCTCAGACAAAGCACAGGATTTGCAGTCAGCGATCTCAGTTTGAATCAGGTTCATCCATTTGGTAGCTGGTAAACTTGTGACCTTGGACAAGTTAATTAACTTCTGGCTTTAGTTTGTTCACCTGTAAATTAAGGTTTTTGATATATCCTTCGCAAGGTCTTTTTTTTTTTTTTTAAGATTTATTTTAGTTATTTATCCCCTCTCCCTCATTGTTTGTACTTGCTGTCTGCTCTCTGTGTCCATTTGCTGTATGTTCTCTGTGTCTGCTTGTCTTCTCTTTAGGAGGCACTGGGAACCCAACCTGGGACCTCTCATGTGGGAGAAAGGTGCTCAGTTGCTTGAGCCACCTCAGCTCCCTGCTTTTGTTGTATCTTTCATTGTTGTTCATCCTTCTGTCTCCTTTGTTGCATCAACTCGCCTCACCTGCACGTTGCGCCAGCTCGCTGTCTTCCTCATCTTCTCCAGAAGGCACTGGGAACTGAACTGGGGACCTCCCATGTGGTAGATGGGAGTCAATTACTTGAGCCACATCCACTTCCCACAAGGTTATTATTATTAAATGCATTATTAAAGCTAAATAGTGCATGTAAAGGGCATTAGCAAGTTGGAACGATGCCAGTTAGCTAATGATATTAGAAGTGTAAATCTCCTTTATGATCTAAAGGTGACATTTTTCACTCTTACCATAGCTTATACGTACCGTCAAGGTTGAGAAGATGTATTTCCTGTCAATGAAGTTTTATTCACGAATCCATTCATTTATTCAACAAAGACTTAAATGCCTATTATGTGCCAGATACCATGCTAGGCTGTGGGGGATATATTGTTCCAGAAGACAAACTTGATCCCAAAGAGATATGGTTTCTGCTCTCAAGAAGCTGGTAGGGGATGTGTATTTGGTAGATAGGGTGTAGGAGAGAAAGGAAGTTAGTCCAAGACTGAAGTATTAGCCTGGTGATCAAAGGTAAGAGAGTGTTCTAAGTAGAGGGAACAGCACGTGAGGAGGCCAAGAGTTGAGAAAGAATTTGCTTCATTTGAGGAACAGGAAGGAGGCCAGGCTGTCTGGAGTGGGGTGGGAAAGGGGAGTAGCATAAGATGAGTTTAGAGAGATGGGGGGTACAGATAACAGCGGGCTTCTGAGGCGTTTTTAGGAATCTAGGCTTTAGTAGTCTAGAAGCAGCAGAAAGGCACTAGAAGATTTTAAGTAGATGAATGATATGAGATGGTTTGCATTTTAAGGATATTCTGGCTCCTGAGTGGAAGATGACTTGAAGTCTGGACAGACCGACTTGAGGGTGTTTATGGAGATTCAGGTGAGAAATGATGGTGGCCTGGAGGAGTAGCAGTAGCAATGCAGCAAAGTGGACAGATTCAAAAGATATTTAGGAGGTAGAATTAATGAGATTTGGAAAGTAAGTGATATACAGGATGAGAATGACTTGGAAGTTTGAGCAAGTGGGCGGATGAGAAGGGAACATTGGAGGAAGAAGTGGGTGTTTGAGGAGTGTCAGATGCTACTGAGAAGTCAAGCAAAATGAGGTCTGAAAACCATTCATTGGATTTAGTGACCCTCTCTGCTGAGAGCAGTTTCCTTTGAGGGCAGAAGCCAGAATGCAGTGAATTGAAGAGGGAGTGGAAGGTGAGAAATGGAGAGACAACTCAGTCAAGAGGTTTGGGTGAGGAGGGGTGTCCAGGGTGGTAACCGACAGGGATAGGAGAGAAGGCAGGTTTTTGCTTTTAGTATAGTTTTTGTTGGTTTGTTTTTACTTCTACTTTTTACTGCAAGAAGTTTGGGTATGTTAAAATGCTGATTGGAAGACACCAGTGGAGAGGGACAGGTGAATACACGGGAGAGAAAGTAATCCATGGTTAGGTCCTTCAGGAGGCAGGTGACAGAGCATAGTGGGAAAATTGGAGGACACCGACTCCATCGTAATTGCAGAGAGGAAGGAATTGTTGGCTTGGGACAGATTGTTTATTTGGTTTGGTGGCAAGAAATTGATGGTCTTCTCTGAAGTTGCCTCGTTTTCTTCCATGAGGTGCTAGTAGGATCATTTGCCAATCGTGAAGAGGCACAGGTGAGTCAGAAGTTTGAGGATGGGGAGACTAGTAGAGCCAGTTAATAAATTAGATAATAGAAGGAATGGTGAGCAGTGTTGGACCGCTCATAACCATGAGTATCATAACCATGGATTTATGGTGATACTAGCCTCTTTGATTGTGTGATGTACTCCAGCAGTAAATCTGGGGATAGTCATGAACATGGCTGAGCTAGAGTTGGGGTATTTCCAGATGGATATGATGAAAAGACACTGTAGTAAGGGGGTGTAGGATACTGGCAGGATACTTACTGTACAATTTAAGTGTCTTTTAGCCTACTTTATAAAAAACTACAGGGAACGGATGTGGCTTAGGCAGTTGGACTCCCGCCTCCCAAATGGGAGGTCCCAGGTTCAGTTCCTGGTGCCTCCTAAAGAAGACAAACAACGAGCAGACATCAAGCAAAACCAACAAGCAGACACTGAGCAAAAAACAATGAACACACAACAAGCCAAAAAAAAAAACCCAACAACAATCAAGACAATGAGCAAAACAACGAACAGACAGCAAGCAAAAATAAAAACAAGCAGGGAGCAGATGTGGCTCAAGCTGTTGGGCATCTGCCTCCCCCATGGGAGGTCCAGGGTTCGGTTCCTGGAGAAGAAAGGAGCAGAAAAGAAGCAAAAAAAAAAAAACAACCTATGAACAAAAACAAGCAAATAGATGAAGGAGCCGTGGGGGTAGAGGGGAAACTATGGCCATATTCTAATTGGTGCTGGGTAGATTTTTTTCCCCTTAGAAGAGAATTGCCATTGCATTTGAAGAACATAACTTGGAAATGACCTAAGAGAGAGTTTCGCAAAGTGTGGTCCCTAGACCAGCAGCAGTAGCAATACCAGTGAAATGAAAAATGCAGTCCTCAGGCTCTGCCTCAGACCTACTGAATCATTCTAGGGATAGTGCCAAATAATATGTGCTTTAACAGGCCCTCCAGGACATTCAGATGCACACTGAAGTTTGAGAACCACTGATCTAAGCTGGATATAACAGCAACATTAATGAAAATAAATGTAAACTTCTCAGGCATAGGGAGCTTGTATTTCTTATATAGCATCCCTAGCACCTAGAAAAACACCTGGTTGCAAACATAAATGTATGTTAATGAAGGAATGAGTGAATATATTAAACAGCAGGCAGATGAAGGAGAGCTGGGAGGAGTTTTCATGTAAATCATATACATCTAAATCATATACACATACCTGTAAATCATATATAGACATATATGTATACACAGACACTTGTATAGGCATAGAAACTTTCTCTAAGGATACATGAAAAAGTGATCCTAAGTGTTATCTTTGGATAGCAGAACTGAGGTGGGGAAACTTCATTTTTGGCCTTTGGTTCTGTATGAAAGGTTATGAAAGCTTTTCTCATTTTGCATATATTGTTTTTATAATAATAATTTTAAGAGTAGGTAAAATTTGAAATGAAATGATAAACCTTTACACTTTTTTGTGTTTAGCTTCTTCTAGGTTTTTTCATTTTTCTGCTTCCTTGGGCTCCACTTTCTCTCCGAGCAATTGTCATGCCTATCCACGTTTATTCTGGTCTTCTCATCTTTGGAACAGTGATTGCAACAGCACTTATGGGAATTACCGAAAAACTGTTTTTCGCCCTGTAAGTTACATAGTATTCCTCATTGTAATTCTTAAGCTATAATATGTTAAATGTTTGGATTTTCTTTGGAAGATGTGACATAAATGTAATTTAAAAACTTCATGTATTAAAATTAAAAATTAAAAAATATTGGTTTCAAACTTTTTTGTTTTATTAAGATGTAATGAAATATAATTAAAAGCTTGGGAGAAGGGCCAAAAAGTCTAGCAAATTCTACCACCCTTACAAAATATGTATTGAAGTTATGCGGTCTCTTTCAGTCTTTTTTATATGCATGTTTTTATATTAATTGTAATGATGGTGAGCATACATTTTTGTCTCTTCCCTTTTTCAACTCTTAGTGATGCAGGCATTCCAGGTGGTATATTATTTTCATGTTTATAATTTTTAACAATTTCATAATATTCCACTGCCTGAATTACAGCATAATTTAAATTTCTTCTCAATAGAAATCTTTAAGAGAATTTGCATTGCAGCTCTACTCGACTCTTTTGCATGTTACTATATCATCCTATTTGTAATTGGGCACATTCTTTCTTTTTTCACAGGAACAATCCTGCATATAGTACATTCCCACCAGAAGGTGTTTTCACAAATACCCTTGGACTTCTGATTCTGGTGTTTGGGGGCCTCATTTTTTGGATAGTCACCAGACCACAATGGAAACGTCCTAAAGAACCAAATTCTGACCTTCTTCAGCCAAATGGTGGCACTGCAGAGGGAGTAGAGGGTTCCATGGCAATAGACGTTGGCAACAGCAAGGACAAATCTGATTCAGAATTAAACAGTGAAGTAGCAGCAAGAAAAAGAAACTTGCCCCTTGATGAGGCTGGTCAGAGATCTACCATGTAAAATGTTGTAGCGATTTGGCTGTATATCTTTGCTTGTAAAAGTCAGCTCGACAGTTTAGCTTCTCCTAATTAGCCATAAGATGATTGAGCTATGTGATATCAATATTCCTTTTCATGATAAAGTAGGATTTCTTGAAAGAGTCTATATTGATTGAGTCCTAGGAAATTACCGGAATTGGAAAGGATGCGATCAATATACATAATAGCAGTTACAAATGTTGGTATGTTACCTCCTTCTTGTTGAAGGCCAAAGCATTTAGCACAGTGCCTAACAGGAGAAATGCTAAAAAATGTGTCTTTTGGTTGGTTAATTTGGCAGCATTCCTGGCCTCTGGTTATTCCATCATTTCCTATCAATTCTGGTGCCCAGTGATACCAAAACTAGGTGAAACAAGTCCTAAACTTTTATAATCAGATCAAAAATCTCTGGGACAAGATTTAGACAATGATGTTATACAGATATCATAACTAGAGTACAGAAAAAAGTTTAGGGAAATAACTGGAAATATGGCTCCCTTCACCCCACTCCTGACCCCTGTTCCTGCCCCAGCTGGTTTGGAATAGTGACTGGGCCTTCTGTAGCTGAATTGCTCTTCTCTGGTCAGCCCCAGAAGATTTTCCAAAACTGAACTTGGTTCCAAGGCTTCCCTGGGTTTGGTGTTTGTTACGAGTCAAAGCCCAGATTCCAGACCTACTTAGAAAGAAAATATGTCTGAATGCTTAAGCAGCATAAATTGCTTTACAAACCCCAATGAGCACTTTTTCCTGTTTCTGTTTTTATTTTTAAAAATACAGGGAGTGGATGTAGCTAAGTGGTTGAGTGCCTGCTTTCCATGTACAAGGTCCCAGGTTTAATCCCCAGCACCTCCTAAAAAAAAATACATAGCACTTATTATGTGCTCAAAATTCTTTATAAATATTGACTGATTTAATCCTCAGAAAATCCCCCTGAGGTAAGTAATATTATTATCCCCATTTTACAAATGAAGGATCTGCAGCCTGGAGAGTGACCTAAGTGTGACCTGGCAGTCTGGCTGAAGTCCATGATTCTGACTAAGTCACTGTGCTATTCTTCTGTTTTGTGCTAATTTATACCTACTTAGACCCACTCCTAAAGAAATGTCAATTTTAATAGTGGAGTGGAGTTGTTAAAGAGGCACTTCCTTACCTTCTGGCTCTTTTCCAAGGTAGACTCCCCAAATAACTGAGGAAAGGGGGACACCTGGAAATAGGTCATGGGCACCCAGCCACTGCCAACGAGCTGTGGCTTGCCTTGATGTCGCTTTAGTCTTAAAATTGTGTCTTAGTGACAGAGAAAGGTTTGGGCAAGAACATCCATAGCTTTCAGGAGGCATCATTTGCAGTTTCTGTTCTTCAGGATCTTAGCTGGTAAATAGCTTTGGAGGTGGAGACAGGAAAGGATCAACTCCCACTCCGGGGCAATGCCTGAGCTCCTTCCTGGTGTTGGTGGACTTGCAGGGGATATTTTGAGCTTCACGTTCTCAGTAGTGATATGAAGCTTAGGGTAACAACTTTAGTGCATAGAGGCCTCTGTCTGGGCTCTGGGCTGACTTAAATGAAAGCCTAGAGTAGTGCCGATGCTGAAACGGTGCTTTTCATTTTTTGGTTGATTTTTGGCTTCCCTGCAATTCTAGCAGGGAATATTAATGTGGATAAAAACCTTATGGTTCACACCAGATGCACTTAACATTTTTAGTGTTTAGTGGCTATCCTTTAGGTAACTGGTAATTACTTCCATAGGCTGAATATGAGCTACACTCCTTCATCTCTCTCAAGCTTCACCAGCCATTCAGGATTCCCTCACTTCAACATTGTTTTCTTCTTATTTAATTAATTCTATTCCCAAAATTGGTAATAGTGTCAGAAAGACCCCCAGTGTCCAGCCCAATGCCTGACATATAGTAAATTCAGTATGGGTAGAGCATGCTACAAACTAAATCTTGGTGCTAAGTAGAAGGACAAGTTTATTTTGATGTGCAGATGTTTTATGACATGAAGGTGCACAAAATTCCAGACTTTTTTTGTGGGGAGGAACAGCAATTAAGCCCCAAGAATACAGGCTGCCATTCCATTTTACATAGGCCAAGAAAGAGGTTATTAGTGAAAAGTTAATTTATGGATTTTGCACTAGAATAGCTCCATTGCAAAGTATTTGAGCACCCCTCACTTCAGCCCTTTATTTTATCTCTCATGTGGGCTAATGTGAGGGTAATCTTACAGGTATTATAGGAACTTCTTTTCTTTCTTCTCAGCCCCTATGAAAACAATGCATAGTAAAATATATCTAGAAAACCTTTCTGAGACTCTTCTTTTAATGGGCTTTTTATTCTAATGATAATTGCACCTTAATCTTTGAAAAGCTGATATTTCCTACCTAAACCATCTCCCCCCAGAATACCTCATAAAAAGCCTGCAAAAAGAAAAGAGAAGAAGAAAGCCTTGGGTATCAATTCCAAAACAGTGATTGAAACCTCCCAAAATAATTATAGCTTATATCATCTGCGGAGATGGTCTGGCTTGGCATACCCCATAATCTAATTTCAGAAAAGAAAGCTTTATTTTAATACTCATCTAAATCAACAGTAAAACCTTTTCTCTTGAGGGGTTTATTGAGAAACTCGAATGAATATACTTTTTGAATTAATGTCATCAGAAGTGTACAGTTTCCTGTAATCCTTATGTCAAACCGAACCCTCCCTCCAAAGCACTTTCTTTCCTTTACTTGTGTGGTTTCATTTAAGCTGTACTGTTTAGAAACAGAATCGCACACCTTACAATCAAATGACAAAGAAGGCAATTGCACTTTTTAGGAAACATTGACAAGTGGTTTCTGTTTTCAAAAGGACAAAATAAAGCGTGCGTCTCATTTTTAGTTAGACTCTTTTCCCTGCTGGTGTGGTAAATTCCAGTGCCATACTGGTTGACTGCAATGACTATGGAATCTAAAAGCAAAAAAGGAAGATTTTGCAATATAATGAATTTTTTTTCTTGGCATGTCCTTTTTTTAGATTATGACAACAGAAAACTGTAACCGCTATGTCTTATAGCTACACTTAGGAAGTGTAGAAGAAAGAGAACTATTATTCAGTATCTCCTACAATGTACGTGAAAACTTTAAGTGTAGAAGTTTTCTATCTTTAAATTTGTTTTTTTTTCTTAGTACATTTATGAAAAATATTAAATAATTCGAATATTCAATAATTCATAAGAAATTTTATACATCTATTTTTCTTGACTTGTTATATAATATTAAAAGTTATTTTGGAAGCGCTTTGTATGTGTTATCAATTTGTTCAGACAAATATAGGCACTGTTAGGAGTTTTTCTTTCCTTTGTTTATTTTGTTGGGTTTTTGTTGTTTTTCAATGGGGGTAATTTTTTAAAAAGAACTTCTTTATTGATAGTGCTGTCAGATTTCTCTACAAAGTGTACTCTGAGTACCATATCTTTTTAAAATTTTATTTTGGTACCACACATAATTATAAAATTTGCTACTTTACTCATTTGTGAGTATATATTTCAATGGCATTAATTACTTTTACAGTGTTGTGCTACCACAACACCATCCATTACCAAAATTTTTCATCACCCCAAACAGAAACTTGGTACCCCTTAAGCAGTAACTGCCCATTCACCCTCCCTCAGGTCCTGGTAATTGCTAATCTACTTTCTGTGGCTGTGAATGTGCTTATCCTAGATATTTCATATAAGTGGAATCATACAATATTCGCCCTTTTGTGCCTAGCTTTAGTCATATATCCTAAGTCATTTAATTTAATTTAATAAATAATTTCAATTTAATTTCACTTATCATAATGTCGTCAAGCTTCTTCCACATTGTAGCATGTATCAGCACTTGGTTTCTTTTTTGGCTCGTTAATATTCCATTGTATGGATATGTCACATTTTGTCCATCTGTTCATCAGTTGAAGGACCTTACAGCACTACAGCTTTTACACTGCTAGAAGTATCAGAGGAATGTTTTGAAATGTCATGGTGTCTGAATTGGAGCCATGCTCTGTAGTGTAGAAGGGTGCCATTAATGTAGGCAACTAAAGCAGATGCGGTTTAAGCTGGAAAATCATAGAAGAGCTAATTATAAAGTGCTGCTTACTATAGAACCTTGCGTTTGTAGCAACTTGTTGTTGAGAAAGTACATAATTGATAAAGGGTGAATTGGGATTTTTTTCAATAAGAAAGAAGGATCATTAGCATCTAAGTAATGCCAGTACTTATACAATCTTAATATGACAGGTTGTTCAGCCTTTTTTCACCTACTCTTTGCCTCCTGGGAAATGCTAATGACATTTTATGTCATGAAGCTATAACAATGCCATAATACTATATGTCCCACTATGCAATGGAGCTGTTATATTGTGTATAATTGAATTTTTATGTTACATCATAATTAGTCACTGATTTATATTAACTTCAGAATTACCATATTTCATTTCAGATGGCTCTTCACTAGCAAATTCTCTTAATACTTTATATATATATGGCTCAAGCACATAGCTATACATACGTTTTTTTTTTAATATAACAAACTTTATTTTTAAAGAGGTTTTAGATTACAGAAAAGTTACATTGAAAGTATAAGGGATTCCCATATACCTCAACCCCCCTCCCACCTCTTCCCCAATTAATAACATTTTTACAATTGTGTGGTACGTTTGTTACAATTGATGAATAAATGTTGAAGCACAGCTAACCAAGGTCTATAGTTTACATTGAGGTTGACAATTCCAATGCCCTAAAATGCCCCATGTCCCACCTATTATTCCCTCCCTGTCCCTTCCGAACCTCCAGTAACCACTATCTTATAACAATGTTAAATGATCTTCCATTACTACAATATTAATAAGTTTGCTTTGTCCATAGATGCAGTCCCCCTTATATTTGTTCATTCTTCAACCTTGAGGATTTTGGGATGGTGATGCTTGTTCTGCCTCAGATTGAGAGGGGCTTAGATCTTATGCGGCAGATGGAAGTACTGTGTTGCTTGCAGTTGTAGATACTCTCGGTCTTTTGGGGATGGGGTTGTCCATTGTTATCATTTGTTAGTTGTCCTGGGTGAGTCTGATGATCTGGGGAGTGGGTGTTGGCCACAACTCTTCTGAGATTTAGGGCTCAACTGGAATACGAACAGACTGAAGATTTAAGTCTCTGAGATATATATTTTGTGGATATAATGCTAAATATAGGCTCAAATAAAAGGGGTAGAAGAATCATTTGTAGGGAAATTATAAATGAGTCTAACTTTGTTAGATTGGGGAAATAGGTTGTCATATATTTCAAGGTAAGGCCCACCAACTGGATGCTGATTTCAAGGGATTGTGTGCCTTGTGTTGTCCGGATGGCTCTAGAGCCCTCAGGAGCACCGCTACTTGAGGCTTTGTTCACAGTGGCAGTCAGTGAGAGCCTCTTGAGTCGTGCATAAGCATAACCTCTGGAACGACCTCCCGACTCATTTGAAATCTCTTAGCCATTTAAAAACTCATTTATATTCAATGTTTTCCCTTTTTGGTTAGGGTCTTTTTTCAAATGCATCACTGCTTGGTGCTTGGTATTAATCCCTCAGTGCCAGGGCGGCCACATTTGAGTAACAAGGAGGTTTTCAGGAGGTAACTCTTAGGCAATAGCTATTATTAGGCTGTTTCAATTTTATAAGAATATAGTTCATAGTCATGTGCATTAATATTGAAGGGTTCTGCCCTGCCTATAGTGTCCAGATGTCTCTAGAGCCCCCAGGAGCACCCCTGCTTGAGGCATTGTTTATTGTGGCAGTCAGTGAGAACCTCTTGAGTCGTGCATAAGCATAACCTCTGGAATGACCCCCCGACTCATTTTGAAATCTCTTAGCCATTTAAAAACTCTTTTGTATTTGATGTTTTCCCTTTTGGTCAAGGTCTTTTTTCCAGATGCATCACTATTTGGCACTATTTGGCAATAATCCCTTGGTGCTAGGAGGCTCATCCCCAGCAGTCATGTCCCACACAGGGGGAAAGCAGTGAGCTTATTTGCTGAGTTTGGCTTAGAAAGAGGCCACATTTGAGTTACAAGGAAGTTTTCCATAATAAGGTTCAAAAGTACAAGCATTTATATCAAGGGCCTGGCGTATTGGCCTGTCCTCTTTCGCTAGGCACTGCCCTTGTCCTCTAGAGAGTCTTGCCATGGTATGAGAGAATGTACCAGGATGCCTCAGGATGAAAGTTTTTTGTTTGTTTTTTGCTTTTGTTCATTTAAAAAAATTATTTTTATTACAGAAGTTGTGAACTTACAAAACAATCATGCATATGTGTAGAATTCCCATACAACAACCTTTCACCAACACAGCACACCGTTGTGGAACATTTGTTACAGATTATGAGATAATATCATCAGACTATTACCACTAACTATGATCCATGGAATACATTTGGTATGTTTTTTCCATTACCTGCCCCCCCCCATTATTAACACACTACATCTTTGGCATTGATGCAAAAACATTACAGTATTGCTGTTAACTATAGTCCAAAGGTTACATTAATTGTATTTTTCCCATGCTTCTCCACGTTCCCACCATCCTGTAATAGTGATGTACACCCGTTCTAGTTCACAGAAGGACATTCTTGCATTTGTACTATTAACCACAATTTTCATCCACCTCTGGGTTCACTTTGTTATTCAGTTCCTAGATTATTCTCTAGCTTTCTTTCAAATGAGATTTACATTCCTAGACTACCCTTTTCAGCCACAATCCCGTTTATGAACCAGCTGCTACTCACTATAATGTGTTACCATCAACTCTATCCATTTC
>PVKH010003837.1:0-24283 GCA_004027955.1 Chaetophractus vellerosus
ACTGATATTTGTTTGAAATATGCCCCAGAAGCCTCCAAAGGGAGAAAAAAAATAGTTTGTGGAAATGGCATGAATTAGAACAGGCTATAATCCTCTGAATGTACAGTCTGTCCTCAGCCTTCCTGTTTTGCAAAAAGCATCTCAAATTTATGCTTTTAGATTTGTCAGATTAAAATTGTGAGCTGTGTGTTAGGCCAGCACAGTAAAATATTGAAGGCATCACTGGGGGTAGGGGAGGGGAGATGGGGGTTTGTAATACATCAAGATCAAAGGCATCATGCAGACTTTATAAATTCTGCAGAGATTTTATCCTGCCTCATTTGTGAATTTCAAGAAGCTTTGCATAATATCTTTTCTTCTCCTTTTAGATATTTAGAATGGACAACAAAATATATTGTTTTTCTGTCACGTTCAGAGACAGGCTGTCAATGAACAAGCTGTAAATAATGTAATATCCTTAATAAATAAGTGTGGACAAATCATGTTGAAAACAAGGTTAGCAAAAGAGGCGCTAGGCGGTCGATGACTCATGGCAAACTAACCAGGAAGCATGGGGATTGAAGGCCCTATGCTCCCATTGCAGAGAGAGTTTTATTACAACTGTGTTTATTCTGAAGCTCTGCAGATTTTGCAATTTCAGCATTACAATCTACAGTCATCTTAAAGGGAAAATGCGTGTTAAATATTGGAAAGGGAAAATGCTTCCGGGCCTCCTCATTTCAACCAGTGCTGATGCAATTCACTTGGGTGGTGAAAAAGAATGATCTCAAATAAGAATGTTGAAACAGGGGGATCCGAATTAAGGCACATTTTTATTCTTATTTTTCTAGAGATGACATCCCAGACAGCCATTGAATTTTGGTTTTCTTTTCTACAAGTGAAAACTAAGACATCTTTAGAATGTGCCTGGGGAGCATGGCCAGTTTTACATCCCTTAACAATAAACTTGAAATTAACTTGATTACATTGTGATTATATTATCACTTTTAAATATGTCAAGGGACCCTTGTGACTTGGTATAAGATCATGTTGGAGTATGAGTGAGCTGTTTCTATTAGGTAGTGGAGGGATGGGGGTGGGGGTGGGCTGGGGGTCATTCCTTCAAAGATTTAAAAGCATGTCTAATTGGCATATATGTTGCTTTTAGCATGTCTGGTACAATGTAATTTTAAGAAGGAGTTTTTATAATAAGTGTAGTTCTTGCTGCATTGCTCTTCTCTCTATTTCAAAACATAAACGTGGAGACATACCCTGTATCAGCCTTGGAGCTGAAGGCTGAGTGCCATCTAATGTCTTGGAGGAAGGAAGAAGACTTAAGCAGCTCATCAATTGGGTTTCTGTTTCTCCATCAATCTTCTAAACCATTTTCTTTTCCCCTGCCCCCTGACATTAATTTCATCTATGACTGAAGACTCAGGACTTACCTCAGGGGTCTCTATTTAGCCACCCCGCTCCCCTAGCTACATGCTTGGAATGTCAGGGGGCGTTGCCCCGTTTGAGCTGAGAGTCTAGTGGGGGAATGTGGAGCATTTTACTCAAACCATTGTTATAAATCTGTTTTCCAGCTGTGAAGGGCAGGAATTCTATGCTGTGAACCCTTCCTGAGTTCCTGCTCTGTGCAAGGCACCATAAAAATATGAATTTCAAGTACATGTTTGTAAACCAGCACAAAACCAACCTGCCCTGATCTCAACAGTACATCAGCATCTTAATAAATGGATGTGTTCTTAGCTCAGCCGACATGGGCACCTGCAATTAGCAGCTGCTGCTGGTGGCAGTAAACGTCCTGAACCAGAAATCTCCTTCACTGTGTGCTGCAGGAGGGAGAGGCTTTGCTGGCATAGGCTGTGCCCATCCCCAGGTGGAAGAGGTTGAGTTGAGGCACCTGGCTGGAAGGTGGAGATGAAGAGGCAGAACGCAGAGAAAATGCCACACCTGTGGGAAACACCGCCTCTGTATTTGCCCGATTTCCTAACCTGTATACTTTGTTTTGTCTTCCCACCTCCTGGAAGTTGCTTCCACCCTGGCTTTAATGGCACTTCTTTGGGAAGCGTTCCCTTACTCGTCTCTGTTTTATACTCTCATAGTATCACAAAATGATACTGGGTAGGCAACATTATGGCGAGTTTAATCAATCATGTACTGTTTTGTTCTTTGCCCCTCTTTCCAAAAGGGCAGGGACAATTCTGTTAACAACTGTTCCCTGAGCCTATCTCAGACTTGGTAAAATTTGCTGAATAAATAAGGAGGAGGAAAAAAAAGAGTTCATTGCAAGATGACATTGTGAATAAAGACTTTAGAAAGGGGCTTCATCTAAGCCAGAATTTAAATGATGTGTAGGAAATTAATCACTCCACAGCACAGGGAAAATGGATGTTAACTGAGCAACAGAGAATGTCTCAAGCTGTCTCCTTGAGAGTCTCATTTAAAAATCACAATAATTCTGTGGTAATGGCTATATGATTCCTATTTCATTCATGCCTTTGATATTCGGAGAGGCTAAGTAACTTGCCCTGCACACACAGTTAGTGAGTGACACAAATATGAACTTAATACTTTGGTGCTTTTAAATGACTCGTCTCAGAAAAAAAGAAGGCAGGCTCAGGACAAACAGAAGTGTTCAGCTGGGTCTAGAACATCCATAAAATTAAATGTATTGTATGGGCCCTGAGATATCTTTGGAGGAGGCCATTTTATTCATTAAGCACAGAGTAGGAAGATTTTGTTTTGTTTTCATATAAATCCAAAGAATTCTCTACAGTCTCAATCCATTGTGTGACCATATATGTCCCTAGTAATTATGAGGGCTCAAAATAGTCTTGTCCATATCTAAAAAGAGAGCGATTTGGGTACAAAATCAATATGGGCAATCCAAATGAGTTTCTCAAATAAAATCTAGGAGGACTTGCAGTGAGGAAAGGATTGGAGTATGAGGGCCTGGCCAGAGTAGTGACTGATTTTGATAAGCAGGTTCCTGTGCTGGTGACCATGTTCCCCATCCCTTGCTCCCGGCTGTGTGCTTATGTGCACATGATACAGCTCATGCCATCAGCTCTCTAGTGCCCAGAATATCAATATGTTCATTTAAATATTTCTCTTTTCAGCTAAAAACCATATTATGGTGGGGCTGGAGAAAACAAAACAAAACAGAGCCTTAGGAATCATTTCTTTTAGTCACCTTCTCTGCAGATCACAAATTTGAAGCCCAAAGATGTAGATGTATCAGTTAGCTCTTGCTGCCTAACAAACTGACCCTGAATCCAATAGCTTAAAGTATTAAGCATTTCCAGAGTTATAGCTCAGTGGTTGAGCACCTGTTTCGCATGACTGGGTTCAATCCCCAGTACCTCCTAAAAAATATATATATATATATGTATACACACACACACACACACAGCATTTTTTATGCTCTTGAGCTTCTAGTTGAGCTGGGAGGTTTTTCTGATCCCAGCTGGGCTCATCTATGTATGTGCAGGTCATCTGGAGGTGGGGGTGAGGGCTGATCTAGGATGACATCACTCATAGGACTGGCTGTTAGCTGATGTGATCCTCCAGCAGGTTAGTCTAGGCTTGTGCAAACAGTAGTGGCAGGAGTCCAGGAGAGTCAGTACAAGGGTGCAGGGCCTCTTAAAACCTAGACTTGGAGCTGAGACATCATCGCTTCTGTATTCTCTTGGCAAAAGTGAGTCACAAGGCCACACCAAATTCAAGGAGAGGAGGGATGGACTCTACTTCTTGATGAGAGCGGCAGCGAGGTCACCTTACCAAAGGTGTGAGTAGAGGGAGGGGTGGGGCCTTCGGGACATTTTCACAATCAATCTACCACAGAAGTGAAGTGGAGAAAATCATTCAGTGTCACTTGGACCATTAGAGGCAAAGACAGACGGGTTTAGTGCCCCAAGCTGCAGCCTTGCCCCCTCCACCATACTTCATGGTTGTTTTGTCTCGTTTTGTTTTGTGTATGTGGTTGTTGTTATTATTAATTCATTTTTTAATTTTAATTTTTAACTTTTGTTGTTTCTGAAATTTTCTTCTGGGGATGCTAACACTTTGGCTTAGTGTTGCTTGAGTGTAAAGAGAGCAAATGCAAATGATGTTTGTTTCTCTTCTGTATTATTGGGCTTCTAAAGAAGAGGCCAGAAACAGATTCTTGAATATATGGTAATTTGGCTATGATAAAGGTTGTGTTTCAAAACTGTAAGGAAGATATAAATACTACTGGTGTCACTGGCTATCCCTTTAGCAAAAAAAAAAAAAAAAAAAGAGAAAAAAACGAGTCTGATCTCAAATTATACATAGTATATTTCAGGTTGATTTAACATATAAATTAAATAAGGATTTGATTAAATTAAACCTGTATAACTATTCAAAGAAAAATATAGAATGTTTTAATAGTTGTCTATATGGAATGCTTTTCTCAATTTATAGTATCTTTTAAGCTAGACACGAATTCTGCAAACTGTGAAAGAAAAGATAGATTTGAGTTCATAAAAACTAGAAACATCTCCAAGTCAAGAGACACACTAAACAAAATTAAATTTAAAAAAATGACCAGCTAGGAAAAAAATTTGTAAGAGACAAAAAAATATTTGAAAAATTATTAACTCCAAAAAATCAAGAGGAAGACAACACCCTAACATAAAAATGGAGAACTCAACTAAATCCTATTTGGCAGCCACTCAGGCTAGAGATGCAACAGTGAGCATCTCAGATCAATTCCCTGCTCTCCCGGAGCTGACATTCCAGTGGGGGAGAGGGGAAGTTACTTGCTTAGAAATAGGTGACCAGGACTGTCCCAGTTTAGCCCTATTGTACTGGCATGATTATTAATGGTATCCTCTTTCACTCCTGGGGGGTCCCAGTTTGTGATAAGTTACATGGTCACCATATTGGGAAAAGCCTCCAGGTGTGAGACACTCATAGTAAACAGGTCTTTAAACTCCCCACTCCAGTTTTCATGAAAACATCTTTCCTTTTTATGATAAAATAATATATTTGCATTTGTGAAATAACAGGAAAATAATATACAAGTATATTTTCCTAATAAAATAAAATTTAAAATATGCAGCCATGTGGAATAAACTATGAAAATCCCCCAAACCCCTCAATGCACAATTAGCCTAGTCTCCTTCTCAGACATATTCTCTGTCCAGATTTTAGTGTTCATTTGTTAGTCTAATTTTTGGATATTTTCTGATATGTGTGCGTGTGTGTATATATATATATATACATGTATATATGTAGACACATATAATATTTTTAATTTATATTTTAAAAATTAATGCTAATTTTTGTATTTTTAAATTAATGGGGTCATGATGTATTAGTGAAAGGCAGTACAAGTACAACTTCTGAGTTTTTTCTCAGTTTATAATATGTGCTAGGGATTTTTCAGCATGAGCTGAAAGGTGTATACCTTTCTTGGCAATGACTACAAGAAGTCCCCATGGTAAGGATGGTGTGGTGGGCAGAATCATGGCCCCCAAAGATGTCCACATTATATTCCCTGGAATCTGTGACTATTTTACCTCCCATGGCAAAAGGGACTTTGCAATTGTGAGCAGAGTTCTGGACCTGGAAACCTTGAGATGGAGAAGCTAGCCTGGATTGTCTAGGTGGGCCTAATCTAATCACATGGGTCCTTAAGATGGAAGAGGAAGGTGGAAAGATGTGGGACTCAAGCCACCATTGCTGACTTTGAAGATGGAGGAAGGAGCCCATGAGCCCAGGAGCGTGGCAGCTTCTAGAAGCTGGGAATAGTTCTCAGTTTACAGCGAGCAGGGAAACTGGGACCTCCATCCTGTAACCTCTGGACATTGAATTCTGCCAATAGCCTAAAAGAGCGAGAAACATTCTTCCCTAGACCTCTAGAAATGAATGCAGATTGCTTTACATCTTGATTTTGGCCCATTGATACCATACTGGACTTCTGATCTATAGAACCATAAGATGATAAATTTGCATTATTTTAAGTCTTTAAATTTGTATTAATTTGTTATGACAACAATAGGAAACTAATACAGATGGTAAGGAATAATATATCCCATCTTTCACTAAAGTGGTTTCCAATTTTTTACTATTACAATGCCACAAATGAACCTTCTTCTATATTCACCTTCGGGCACATGTGTAACTTATTGTTTAGAATACATTGCCCCCAAATAGAATTTCTGTATCACAGAATATGGGTAGATTTAGGTTTTGCTAGAAAACAGTAAATTTCCTCATAAAAGTTATTACCAATTTGTATTCCCATTAACAGAGTATTAGACTGTTCTTTACCTCTCAGTGTCTCCAGCCCTGGATATGATCATTTTTGGTTAATTTTTGCTCCTCTGTTGAGTGTAAATGTTTTCCCATATTTGATCTTGTGTTTCTCTGATTTCTGATGAGACTGAACATCTTTTCATATTGCCCCTTGGTGAATCTTTCATAAAATGCCTGTATCAAGCTTATTCCTTTCCACATTAAATTCCCTTTTGATGTGAAGCGAATCATTAAATTCCCTCTTGTTCCCAGGCTGAAACCTCGGCCTGATGTCTCAATCCTCCTTCACACTCGGCCGCCATGGCTAGTCCATCTCCTCTTTGTACTTGCTTCATCTTCGGGGCTTCCCCTCTTGTCGGAGCGCCTCCACTCCCTCCGGGAGTTAGGCTTTATTCCTCTCACTTCCTCCTAATGGTTCTCTGCTTCCCATGCAGCAGTCCCCATCCAGCCTCTGCTCAGAAAATGTCAGTGGTAGCAGCCCGTGGTGTTCAGAGGTACACGATTTCCCAAGTGAGCCTTGGAGATGGACCATGGTGTGGCCCCAGACACATCCCAGACGCCCCCTGGCTTTAATGCTCTCCCCAGGCAGAAACGCCTCTCACTTTCCTAGCCCTCTGCTTTTGTTATTCCCTTTCTGTTTCTACCAGTTAAAACTCTGCTTGATTTTTCAAGGAACATTTCAAAATTCCTCCTCTTATAGAAAGGTTTTCTTTATACCAACATTTGCTATTAAAGCTTTTTAACATGCAGAAATATGGAAAGAAGTGTACATTAAGCCCATGTATGACTCACCTAGTTTCTACCACTAACATTTTACTAAATTTGCTTTATCACATATCTAACCATCCATCTATCCATCCTGTATCCATCCATTTATCCATCTTATTTTTATGCATCTCAAAGTGAAATGCAGATGTTATTAATTTGATCCTTAAATACTGCAGTACTGTACACATTAACCAGAGTACGGTATTTATTTATAGTTTCCTTCTGTGCTAGAAAACACATAAAATGAAGTGCACATATCTAAAGTATATCACAGACCAAAAAACGAAAAAAACCAAACAAACATAAAGTATGTCATGTGTTGAGCTTGACAAATGCACATACCCATGTACCCCAAACCTCCATTAAGTTAGAAAACAGGGTGCATCTTCATGCCCCTTGCCAGTCCCCTCCATTCTCCAGAGGCAACTGTTCTTCTCATTTTTTCCCCATCGATTAGTTGTGTCTGTTCTAGAACATCTTATTTAATGAAACCATATAGTGTATATACATACTGGAACTTCTTAAAATTTTTTTCTTTAGTTTTAAAGAAGGTTTAGATTATATAAATGTAATCTAAATATAAATGTACTTGAAAATATAGAGCATTCCCGTATACCCCACCCCCTCCCCTCTCAAATTTTTCCCTATTAATAACATCTTTCATTAGTGTGGTACATGTGTTTCAATTGCTGAACACATATTGAAGCATTGCTACTAACCCTGGCCGATAGTTTGCATTGTGGTTTACACTTTGCACTGCACAATTTTGTAGGTTTTGACAAAATGTGTAATGGCTGGTACCCATCACTGCAATATCCTGCAACGTCCCCAAAATGTCCCGTTACACTTATTCTTCCCTCTCCCTCCCCTTAGAACCTCTGTATACACTTTTGAGTCATTCTTTTGTTCAGCAAATGCTTCCTCTGGTCCAGGAGTAACATGAGCTCGTGCCTCTGACGTCCTCCTGCCTGGGTGGCTGTGTGAGGCTGGGGCCTGGCTGTGCCCATCCCTGAACACACCCTGCCTTGGATGACGTAAGGATTCTATATGCACTGGCTAATGTAGGGAGGGAGAGTTGCTAAGAGAATCTGCAGTATTAGAAGAAGGCACATTTCCTGGGGTGTGCTGGGTACAGTAATCATTTCTAGGTTTCTACTTTTGGTTAAAAGTAAGTAACAGATATCTGCTTGTCATGACTGCCTCTTCCTTTTTGCAAAGGAAGCTGGGTGCACCCCTGAGCCCGTGCTCAGAGCCCCTCTGCACTGTATGGCAGACACAGCAGTTCCCACGCGCACACTGTCAAAGTCCCTACATCCTTTAGAATTCCCAATAACAACATCACAGAGTTTGTTTATGGTCAGGATCAATGGTATAAATAGAAATCCTGCGTTAAGACTATGAGTGGGGAAAAACAAAACAAAACAAAAACAGGCCTCCCCTCCTTACATGCTCAACCATTGAGAATCAGCTCCACATTTCTTTTAAGTTCTGTGGGTAATTTCCATAATAATAGCAGTCATTCTGTGTCAGACTTAGTGGGGAGGATTGGCTTTGTGCATAGCAGTGTTCCCAGAGGTGGGAATATACCAAAAGCAGCAAATGCTTCCTGTGTTCCCCCTGCCAGGAGCTTAGGGTCCCATGGGGCCAAAAGGACCCTGAAGAGTACGCAGGGCCTTGGTGCAGCCTGGTGACCTGCA
Organism: Chaetophractus vellerosus; assembly: GCA_004027955.1. NCBI lineage: Eukaryota > Metazoa > Chordata > Mammalia > Cingulata > Chlamyphoridae > Chaetophractus > Chaetophractus vellerosus. The sequence continues at coordinate 8,733 of PVKH010003837.1, forward strand.
AGAAAGAATTTACCTTCTCAAAGTGTCAGTTCAGAACGTTCTTTCTTTCTCAGTGTAATGAATGATTATTTGACATTTTTGAAGGGAAAAGGAGCCTTTTATTTAAAGAACCATATATTTATTGACCATAAAATCATTACTGTAGCAGCTGCCTCTACTTCCCTTATAGAATTCAGTGGTTAGAATTGAACATCAGCCTGATCATTAGCTAATCATAAAGCACATTTGGAGACAGCAAACATGATCAATTTTCATCTCTGGTGCTTGGAAGAACTCTGTATTTCTGTTCAAAAGAATCAAATTTATTTATTTTTGAAAAACGGACTCATCTGTTCTCTTCTCACTTCTCTCTATGCCCTCTTCTGAATTGTTATTTATCGGCATTGTGATTTTCTTCCTGTAGCATTTTGCACTGAAAGAGAGAGCTACTTTCCTGAGGAGTCCTCCACTGCAGGTACGGTTGGAATGCACCCTGTAAAATGGGCCCGACTTGACGTTCTTTTGAAGTACAGAAAATCATTCCCTCCGTTCCAAGAAAATTATTCCCTGGGGCTTTCCCGGAGGTATGTCACACAGAAGCATATTTTTTCTCTGTGTGCTCTTAATGTTGTTTTTTGAAATCTTCGTTAGTGCACTCATGTTCATTAGGAGTCAAAGCATTCAGCCACCCTGGTTAATTTCCCTGTGCAGAAAGCAATAGAGATTTCTCTTATTCCATGTGGTAGGCAGTGAGGAATCTCTCACACATCTTGGTATTTTTCCCCACTGGGTAAATGATTCCTTGGAATAGTTAATAGGGCGTTGAAATCTGCACAGACAGAAATGCTAATGCCTCTGCCAAATACCTACGATTATCAGCTCAATCTTGAGCAGCTGGAATCTGACATAAATCCTCCAAATGCATTAAAGTTGGCTGTGGTAGCCAGCAGAGAGGCTTGTTATGTTGACCTTAGGCAAAGCCTTCCTGACAGCAATTCAATGGAAAGATGGGTGCCAGGACCCTGATTTTTATGAAGAGAATGGAGGGGCTGTTTAAGTAAAAAATTTATTGTCATGCATCCTGAGAGTGGGATGCGGGCTCCCATGTATAAGCCACGAGCCAACGAGACCCTGAGAGAGGGACGTTATGCCGAGATCAGAGAGAGGCCCCATCTGCCTGGCTCATTATTGCCCTCTACATGGTAAAGTACCTAACGACGTTGTGTTCCTGCCAACAGAGTTTCATTGCCACAAACTGATATTTTGGTACCATATCAGCAGGAGAGCATATCTCTGAAGTTTCTCTCTGAATCTGGAGGTAGGAATATATTGAATAAAATCTACAGAGGTTTCCCAGTGAGGACACACAGTAGGTATGCATCAAATATCCATTGATGTTTAAAAGGCCTGCAATTTCAGAATCTTGCATCTCCTGAAGTGACAGAGGAGAGAGAACGGGTTAAGACAAGCTAGAGAGTGTCCAGGTTGCCAGGATGCCAGAGCACGTTTCCCAGAGAGAGTCAGAAACTGATGCTACCTTCTTGGAAATTACCCCAGATACAATGTCCTTCCAAAGCCAGTGGCTGGTGGAAAAACTGAGGAGAGAAAACCTCAGAGAAAAGAAGAGATTGAAATTCATTTCCCTCCAACTCTCTATGTTCTCCTACAAGGCATCCTATGATTTCTTTAGCATAGCATTTATTTCACTGAGAAGCTAAAACAAGAGAACCATCTACTCTACCCACATGTGAATCAGTCAAGCCACGTGAGCTACACTGCTGCGCTCTGCCTTCGTGTTCCTTTCCTATCGTAGGACAGACCTTCGTCTTGTGTGCTGACCCTGTGCTCTCTTGCCTGTTCAAAGACTTGATATCTGAAATCATCCCCCTTTCTCCTCTGTTATCGGTCTTCCTCTCTCGGACAGTTCCTATCACCAATCATTTTGTAATATCAATCATCTTTAAAAAAAAAAAAGGAAAACACTTTCCTAGACCATGTATACTGCTTCCTCCCCAGCCATGTTCCTGCTCCTCCTTGCAGCCCCACTCCCCCAAGTTCTGTATAAATTCACTGCTTTGACACCCTCCCCTCTCCATTCTCTCTTCAGCCTATACCCGTCAGTCCTTCATACCCACCCCTTCCCAGAAACTACTCTTGCCAAGGCCGCCGCCCACTGCCATCTTGCTGAACCCACTGGGTAATTCTCAATCCTCATTTTACTCAACTTTACATCACTGTTTGACACAGTTGAGCACCCCCTTCTCCAGATGCACTTTTCTTCCCTTCTGTTCCAGAACATCATTCTTTGCTTGTTTTTTTTCCTACCTCTTATGTCACTCCTCATAAAAGATTTGGGGATCCTCTCTCTTTTGCAGACCTCTAAATATTGGAGTATGTAGTACCTCCTTCTCTTAATCACTTGTATTCACTCCCTACATGGTTTTATCCTGTCCTACCATCTTAAATTCCATGTATATTCTGATAAACCCCAAATTTATATCTCCAGCCCTGGACTTCCACCTGAACATCAACTGCCAATTTGATGGCTCCATGTGCATATGTAATGCAGAGATGCACTCAAAACTCGATTCCTCCCATCTCCACCCCTCAAATTGATTCCCCTCCCTCATCTTCACCATGAGGGTAAATGGCATCAATAGCCACAAAGTTTCTTAAGTCAGAAATCCACATGTTGTTCTCAATTTTTCTTTCCCATAACCCTCCAGTTCAAACTTAATTCATTAGCAAGTCTCTGCCTTCAAAAATACATTTGGATCCTGGTGATTTACTCCACCTCCATTGCTGCCAAACAAATCCAGGCCACCATCTATCTCTTGCCAGAGCTCAGTGATAGCCTCTTTGCTGGTCTCTTTATTCCACTCTTGCCCCTGCCACACCTCATTTCTGCATTCTATGTTTTACACAGCAGCTGGGAGCGATATTGTAAAGCATACATCAAACCATACCACTCCTAAAGGGAACCTTCCAATACCTTCTTAGGCTATTCAAATTGAAATGGCAAATCCTCACCATGCCTTCTAAGGCTTTATCACCTGGACCTTGATGATCTCTTCAACTACCTCCTCTTTTTTTTTTTTTTTTTTTTTAACTATTCTTTTTGTGGCTTTTATTTCATTGAAAAACAAATTTTCCTTGCCAATTCAGGTAGATAAAAAGTTTCTTAATCATTATTTTATTCTCTATCAGTAAAACACCAATCTGTAGACATATGGCTGTTGTAGCAATAATTCTTTTTTTTTTCAATATCAATGTTACAAGTTACTCAGTTAACACAAGATAATAACCACAATAACAATAAAGCTGCCTTGGCTCATGGGGACCCTTATTTTATTCATTCCTCAATCCTGAGGAATTTGGGATGTCCACTCTGACTGCTTCAGGCTGATATTATGGGGCAGAGGAAGAGAATTGTTTTTCCTGCACTTGAAGATACTTCTTATTTTGGGGGTGGTACTGGTCTATCATCATTGTTCTGTTAGTTGTTCAGGGCAAGCCCAAAGAACTGGAGAGTAGGAGTTGGCTGCATATCTTTTGGGTTTCAGGGCTCAACTAACATATGAACAATCTTAAGATGTATGTCTCTGAGAAAAATATTTAATAGGTACATTGAAAATTTTAGGTTAAATAAAAGGATTAGAAGAATCTTGATTAGGGGAATTACAAATGTGTATAACTGTGCTCTATTAGTGAAATAGAATTTCATCTATTCCCAGATAGGGCCTGTGGAGGGGGTGTTGATTTCATGAGGCCATGTGGCTTGCCTGTGATGTCTGGATGTCCCTAGGGCCCTCAAGAACACTTTTATTTGAGGCTTTGTTGACTGTGGTAGTTTGTGAAGTCTGGCTAAGATCTGCATAAGTATAAATTCTGAAATGACCTCTGACTCACTTTGAAATCTCTTGGCCATAAAAACTCTATTTTATTTATTATTTCTCCCTTTTGGTCAAGGTCTTTCTCCAAATGCATCAATGATTAATGCTTGGTAATAATTCCTTGGTGCCAGGGAGGCTCATCCCTGGGAGTCATGTCCAATGTTGGGGGAAGGTAGTGAGTTCGCTTGCAGAGTTTGGCTTAGAGGGGGCCATATTTGAGTAACTAGGAGGTTTTCAGGAGGTAACTCTTGGGCATTACTTATAATTAGGCTTAGTGTCATTATTATAGGAATAAGGTTCATAAGTGCCAGCATTAAGATCAAGGACTTGGCTTATTGGCCTGTTTTCTTTTATTAGGCAAGGTTTATATATTCCAGGGTTTTTTGCCATCTTATTTGAGAAAATAGTGGGATTTCTCCAGGAGGGAAGTTTGATATTTTGTACCCACTATGTAGGCCTCTATCTATCCAGATAACATACCTAAGGCAAGAAGGATACATTTATATCCCATAGCAGCATGTGTTAGGTGCATTTTTTCCCATATACTATTCCACTATCAACACCCTGTACTAGTGCCATAACTTTGTTATATTTTCTTGAAAGACCATTTTTATATTGGTAATATTAACAAAAATCCTTGGAAACCATAGAGTTCACTGTATTGTACAATCCCATATTTTATCCTCTAGCTTTCCTTCTAGCAATATATGTGATCCAAAACTTCTCCTTTCAACCACTCAACTACCTTTCCTTGCTTCCTCCACTTGTGCATGTCACGCTCACTCCACTGGACTTTTGGCTGATCCCTAAATACATAAGGCTTACTCCTGCCCCAGTACCCTTGCACATGCTGTTCTCAATTCCTGGAATATGCTTCCCTAGATCTTCTCATTTCTAGATCCTTTATGTTATTTAAGTGAGGAATAGCACCTCCTTTAGGAGTCTTTCCTTGTTCACGCCACCTAAAATAATCTCCATCTTCATGATGCTCTCTATTCTTTTACCCTACTTTATTTTTCTTTAAATATTTATTACCATCAGATGTTGTGTTATAAATTTATATTACATTATTTGTTGATTCATTTATTGTTCAATGTTTTATCTGCTATTCTGAATACCTTCTTCTAGAAGGTCAGTACCATTGAGAAGGGACAGTCATGTAATCTATCTAGCTTGTAATGCTTGTGGGAACCAACTGTTAAATTTCTAGGCATTTTGAGACTTTTTAAAAACACAGCCATTATTAAAAAATTGTACAAAATTAATTAAATGAATTATATGGAAATCAGAGATAATAAGTACTGAAAACTCATCACTTCCTACCCATGCTTTTGATGTTATTTACCTATTGTATCAGCATGGTGGAAATTCTACATGATGGCAAGCTACTTCATATCTTTTCCCAACTCTGAGTTCGCCCATGTTTATGTTTTGAAATTGGCCACAGTGGGGTTATTTACATCATAGAAATCAACAAATACTACAAATCAGGGCTTTTCTTTTTTTGGTGGTGGACAGTCCTTAACCACTAGCCTACCATTGGGAAGAGATCTTGTCTTTTCACTTCTGTATCTCCAGGGTCTGCATAAAACAGAGTCCAGCCCATATGTGTTGCTGAAAAAATGTGAATTGAATAGATGGAATTTCATAAAAAGGACAGTCTTCTTGGGCTGAAGTCATCTAAGGAGATTAGAAGGAGAAATATTTCTTAAAAGATTTGGAAGATTTAAAAACCAGGGAGAAGGAGGTTGTGTGTGTGTGTGTGTGTGCGCGCACATGTGTACATGCAGGTATGCGCATGTCCACATGCACATTTCTAGTCTAAGCAACCCCATGAGTTATCTTATGAATAATGAGACATTTGAGACAGGTTTAGGGGCAATGAATGGAACCATTTGTAGAGGAGTGGTGGGAGATGAGTCCACAAAGGTAGGCAGGGATGAGATTGATTTTTTTTCAGGTTGTTGGGATTTTAGCAAAGCTCTGGAGTTCTGAGCAGATTCATGCACATGACTCTGCACCTGCCCCACTTGCACTGCAATCCCTGAATTGACCCGCAGGTGGTCTGGCTGCCTCTTCTCCCACCCTCTGAAGACACCTGAGTATCTATATGCTTCCTGCAGGTCATTGTAACCTACACTAATGTCTGTCCCCACCTCCAGGGGAGCCCCTGGGCCCAGGGCTTTGCAATTTACTGTAGCTTGCTGCTGCTGCTGCTTTTTTTTTTTTTTTTTTTTAGCTCGTGTGTATGCTCTCTCCCCACTCAACAACTCATGCCAGACGTTTGGGATGCTGTGAAATATTCTTCTAGCCTCAAAGAACTAAGGCCCAGGCAACTCTGTTTTATATTCAGAAGTCTACAACCTGTCTGCTTCCACTATCAAGCACAGTTGTTTGAGGGATATAAATGTGCAAGAACAAATTTGGCTTTTTTCCCCCTGGAATTTGGTTTATTGTACCATGTAGACCCCATAGCCAGTCTAGACTTTTTATCAGAATCCTACTCTAAAGAAAAAAGCAACTAAGACTCATTAGGGTGAAAGTTATAGGAAAACCATACTGGCTTAATGGAGAGAGGTTAGCTTGATTGAGCCTTATACACTATCACAATGAGTTTTTACTCTCTTGACTTCTCTTTCTTCTGTATTTGCTTTATTTTGAGATTTTCAGACAATTTCTCCATTCCCAGACTTGACGTGACTATGTAGCTCCGGTCCTTATATTTTCTAGGCTTCTGCTCCCATGGAAAAGAGTGAAAATTTCTCTCCTAGAAGTCTCAGGGGAAAAATATGATTAAAAGATAATAGCTAATACCTGAAATGAGCCTCTAATCATCCACTTAATTTGTAAGCTTGTTACATATAGTAACTCATTTAATCTTTACAACATCCATGTGGGGAGTATAGGTAGGTTATTTTTATTTTACAAATAACAAAAGTAGGGCAGCATGGTTCACCGCTCTTGAGTGGCAGAGTGGTGACTTGAACCCAGGCAGTTCCTCCCCAGAGTGTGTGCCCTTAATTACAAAGCCACATGACCTCCTGGAAGAGAAGGCCTTGCTTGTCACATTGGCTCTGATTGGGCACATGTGCTAATCCATGAGCTCATCCCTTTACTCACGTCTGTGTCCTGTGTAGCACCTTCAGGTTGAGGTGTTATGACCTGCCCACATTTCATGGACTAATTTTTGGGGATAGATGGGGCTCTGAATGGCTATTACTTGAGTAGGGTGGAAGATGCTTGGCCTCACCGTAAAGCTGCAGAGGAATCTCCAACCATGTCCCCTCCCTACAGGCTATAGTCTAGCCTGGTGATTTTCATAGAGAACCAGTGGGTTCCCCAAAGCTCTGGTTTGCAGAGTGTTCGACTTGAAGAAGCTTAGTCCTCTGTGACTCCAGGTATGGGGGCATAGGGGCAGTTCTGGGATTTGGGGGTAAGGTGGACTATATGCTCAATGCTGATGGAAGCCCCATCCCAGTGATGCATCTGTCTTCCATCCTTCACTAATGAGCTTCCGTGCATCCAGCCCCAGTACAGGCATTTGAAAATTCATTGAAAGGAACCATTTGTGCCCGGCTTTTGAGAGATGTGAGGTGATAATCCAGAAGTGAAGATAGCTACATCACTACTCTGAGAAATGGGGAGTCACCTCTTCACCAAATGAGGCCCCCAAGGGGCAACTAAATGGCCCCTCTGGCTGTCTAGACCTTTCCACCTTTGTCAGCATAATGAATTTGAGTACCGGTGCCTGCTGGCAATAGTCTGTGCTCTGTGGGAGACAGTGATGTAATCCCGATTAAAATAGTTAATAGAGAATTAATGAGAGGTTATCTCCTTGTCTTCAATCATTTCCTGGTGAGAAGAAGATTCTCGGGCAGAAATCGTTAGAGCTGTGTCTTTGCAGCTACTGAAATTACCCTGTTTTGAAATCACTCAAGGTTTTCAAGAAGCAAACTCATTTCAATTCATTAGCTCCTAATGTTATAGGATAGTACGGTCTGAAAAAGTTTATTTTTCATCCTTTCTCCCCTTTTTCCTTAAGCCAAAATCTAATCCAGTTGTGAGAATGTGAACATTTATTGTGATCTAAGTTCAGCGCATACGAATTTCAGTTTATCCTGGGATGGAATCGTTATAGGCACCTGAAGGGAGGCAGAGGCTACCAGGGTCCCCATTAGTGATGGTGGATGAGAAACTTATTCTCGTGGGTTACCAGAGAAGAAGTCAGTTCAATCCAGTCCAACAAATATCTACCACGTACTTTCTGTGTTGTGATAAGTGTTTAAGATACAAAAATAAAAGAACATCATCAGGAGAGCTCAGCTTTTAAGAGAAAAGACGCTGGAGTCACATTGGAAGCTTCAAATCTCAATCCCAGCATTTGCCAGAAATTGTCATCTTGGGCAACTCAACTCTCTAATTTTTAGTTTTTTAACATATAAAATAAGGATAAAAATACTATTTTACCAGTAGGCTTATTGGAAGGGTTGAAAGAATTAATCAGTGAAAGGATTTAGAAGAGTATCTGGTATACAGTGAAAGCTCAATGGGTACCTAATCAATCAGCTCAGATTAGCATAAGACTAAACCAGAGAACTTTCTGGTTAAAAGAGTTGATGATATATTTGGACAAATATCTGGGCAGGTTTTTCAGCAAATTGCATTTTATTTCAGGTGATCTTAATGGCTTTCAGGGAAGCTAATTCCCTCAGAGCCCCTGGGAAGGGAGACATTACATCCAGGTATATATGGGAATATATCATCTACCCAAGACTGCAGTTTAATTCAGGGTAGTTTATGGACTATATTATGCTGCAATAATTGCAACCTATATGGAAGAAAACATGAGAGCCTTTCCTCATGCCACAGACAAATAAATTCCAGATGGATTAAAGAACTGAAATCAAAGCAAAAATAATAATTTTGGAATATATTTTAGGGGAGTCTTTACACAGCCTTGGGATGATGAGGCATTCTTAAGCAAGGCAGGAATCTCAGTAACCATTGTAAAACAGAAAGGTAATAATATAAATATAAGCAGAACAACTAATATAAATAAAATAGAAATATAAATGATAAAAATAGCATGGCAAATATATCATTAGTGAAGTGCAAGTGTAGATCATATAGACTATTAACATAATTACAACAGAACTGACAGGAAAAGGGTGACTGGTCCTACTATTCAGAGCTCTTTCCAATTGATAAAATAAAAACCAAAGATAAATTACTCCAATAAGTCTGAATAGGCAATTCAGAGAAGAATTGGAAAAGGCCAGCAAATTTAGAAAAAGAAACCCGACCTCATTCAGGAAAATGCAAATTGGAAAATGAATTACACTTTTTTTCCTTTCATCATATTTGCAACACTTCTAAATCTCATTCAACACTGGTGAAATTAATTTTTTTAATGTGGGGAGGATGGCAGGGAGGGGCCACTGTCCTATATTTCTGGTGAGACAGTAGGTGCTAACACATTTGGGAAAATTACCTGGCAATATTTTTTAAATTTTAAAGTGTTGCTACTCTTTATCCAAGTAATCCCACTTTGGAGAATCTCGTCTACAGAAATAAGTGAGGAAGAAAGTAAGGATATATGTAGAAGAGTGCTTATTGCGGCTTTGCAGAGGAAGAAAATGGAATATAAGCTGAGAATTCATCAGTAAGGTGAGGGTTGAATAAATTATGGTACATACATTCTCTTGGACATTATGCAACTATTAAGGAGAACGCTAATTTATTTTTCCATCTCCAAAACAAGTTTTGCTGACTCTTTCCTGCTTTTCTGCTGGCTGCTCTCAGTCTCAAAAGGCAGGCTTTACTGTAGCTTTGTTTAAATTTTCTCCACTTCAATAGCAAGGGAACTGTACCCTGGATGGAAATTCACCTGTTAGATTCATATTCTGTGTGGCATGAAATTGCTGTCTGAGACATAGCGAAAGAAGCAAGAGGGACAGAATATTGAAGGCATATTGGTGCTAGCATGGAGAAATACATAGGTAACATATAAATTATTCACTTAGTCTCTTTGCTTCATAATGAATTTTGAGGGGTGGATCCTCCTGCTGTGAGAAGGTCCCTCTTTATAAAACCATGGGGGATTTAGCCACAGAACCCAGGATTGTTCTCATGACACAGAAGGTAATGTGGCTGTCTCCTGGGACCAGCCAGCTAAGGTCAAAATTTCCTTCTAGATCATCCAAATAAATTATTTTTCTTATAGCTTCACCATGGTGCCCTTTGATCTGCAAAATGATCCTTCATGCTGTCATTTCTACAACAATTATTTATTAGACATCTTATATATGCCATGCACTATTCTGGACATTGGGATTAGAGTAGTGAATCAAACAGATAAGTCTATGCTTTTATGAAGGTTATACTCTAATCAGGGCTGGGAGTGGGGGACAGACAAGGGAAACATAAATGAATGGATATATGGAGGTGATGATAAAATTATGTAAAGAAAAATAAGGCAGGGAAGATGATGGACAGTAAACTCATGTTGCGTGCATGTGTGCACTGTTATAAACAGGGTAGTCAGATAGGGTGGTTAGGGGACATCTCTGCAAAGGACCCTAGTGAAGGAAGGACGTGTACTATTGGGGTTTCCAGGAAAGTGCTTCAGGTAAAGAAAACAGCAGTGAGAATGTTCCAAGGCAGAAGCATCTGTGCTGCATGTGCTCTCAGGGCATACAAGGCGGTCGAGTACCTGGGGTGGGGGGGAGGGGAAAGAGAGCCATGGAGGCAGCCAGTGGCTGAATCTCAGAGGTCCCTCTAGTCAGGTTAAGGATTTGGGATTTTACTCTGCTTAAAGTTCTCCGAGGTATTTGAGCAGGGATCTGATTTTGATCTCATGGTGGGGAGAAGAGAAGGGAGGAAGTGAGGGTGGACTCTAGAGGTTGAATAGGCTCTATCAGAGATTCAGGAGGAGGTTAGGGCTTGGGCCAGGATGGGAGCTGTGGAGGCTGCAAGATGTGCTCCAATTTGGGACGTTCTGAAGACAGGAATTGACCAAATGTGTTGATGGTGCAGATGTGAGGGAAGAAAGAGACATCACAAGCAACTCCCATGGTTTTGGTTGGAGTCCCAGGAACAGCTCTTTTCACGGACATTTCTAGACTCCTTGTCTACATCCAGAGGCCTTGTTAACAGAAGGGCTTGGAATTTTGTGTCCCATACTCCTAAGTGAGCTCTGGAGAAGGCCTGCTTCTGCTTTCCAGATGCTCTGCCATGTCTGGAGTTTGGCTCAGAGGTCACTAGACCTTCCTCCCCCAGCTTTCTCTAGGCTAATAATAAAACTTATTTGTACTTTGCTTTAGAATTGAACAAAATTGTTTCATATTGCTCTCTTTCAGAGAGTTCATTGAATAATCAGAAGGACCTTCATGGGTTACAGAGTCTGCCTCTCCTGATTTTGTATAATGGATGGAGCAGCTCTGGCTCAAGAGTGAAAGTGATTTTTCCAGCTCAGCAGGGCTATGAATTGACCCCACAGCCTCTGGTCCCCACACCTCAACTCAGGTGGTTACTTCCAAAGCCATTGCCCATGCCATAGCTCATCCCCACTTCCCAATGACCCTGCCAGCCACGCAGAGCAGAGATAAATAGCTGCACAATATGGATAAAGAAAGAGCAGCTCAGAAGTATTTGTTGGGATGCCCAAAGGCCACACTCATAGGGAGGTCCCAGATCTTCTGATATTTCACACAATGCTGTCCCATCATGGCTAGAGAACCTGTGAAACTGCTGAAGGTGACAAAGGAATAGGTCCAATATTGTTTTTGTTTTTGTTTTTTAAATCTAGCATGTTGGGGCCGGCTGGATAGCCCAGTGGATAGGGAGGGCGCCGGCATACCACATGGGAGGCCCTGGGTTCGGTTCCCGGGGACCTCTCCTAGCGGGCAGACCGCCTTGAGAATGGCAAGCCGCCGTGGGCGGGCCAGAGCCGCCGTGGGCAGGGCAAAAAGCTGCCACGGACAGGGCAAAAGCCTCCACGGGCAGGGCAGGTCGCCCGCGAATGGAGCGCAGCCAGCCACCCGCGAACTGAAGCAAGAGCCGGCCGTGAACGGACGCAGAGACCGCCCACAAGCGGGGAAAGCCGTGCCTGCGCAGTGACCAAGTCTCGGCGTGTTGCCGCAACGGGGGGGAAGGGGAGATATGTAATAAAATAAATAAATCTTTTAAAAAATAAATAAATAAATAAATCTAGCATGTTGTCAAAACACCAAGTTCTTTTAAAAATAGAATTTTCTGTGCAGAGGTACATTCTGTGAAGTCCCACTTGTTCTCATGGAGTCTGCTGGCTTACTTACTGCTTTTCTGAGGCAAAGGGCTCCAACCCAGAGCTCAAAAATCCCCACTGACCAGGAAGGCTCAACACATGAACGATCACAGGAGAAGAAAGAAAAGGCCGTAAATCTTCCCTGCACTAAACATGTGAAAGCTGATGCTCTGGCCTGATCCAGAGCAGGCTGGGTTGTAGAGGCACATCATCCAGACAGCCAGAGCCCTTCCGTTACTAGGAATCAGGGCTCCGTGTCAGCTCAGACTGCAAGGCCCAAGGACGCGGGGAAGGGGTGCCGCCTTTCATTCCTGCCGCCCCTCAGCCGCTCCCTGGCCTCAGCCTCCGGCGGAGGCCAAGCCAGGGGCCGGCTTTGCTGGGAGGCACTCCGCAGCACGGCCTGCTTAATTTCCGGTGGATCCCCGAGTGCCCGTGGAGAGCGGGTGCTTTGCTTGTGATGTTGTAATGAACTGCCGCTGGGAACAAATACTGCATCACGATTTATAAATACCATGATGAAAATGCCAGTTAAACTCTCGTACAAATACACACGAACTCTGAAGAAGCAAACTCTTTTTTTCTTCTAATAAGAAAAGAATTTAAAATAGCATTGTACTGCCCTGAGCAACATTGTTAGAGGAGAATTCCTTGGTGGGTAAATAACTTTTCTAATTTCTGTTTAATACATAGAGAAACATAGTGAAGTTTAATTTTATTTTTTGCATTTTTAGGCATACACATTATACTTTGAAATACATCTAGCATGTGTACTGTGTATGGATATTAAGTATACAAACATGCAAATAGCCTTTCCTTTTCCAGGTGCTAAACCATGTTTGTTTGTTAAATGATATCATTCTATTTTCTTTTTCTTCTCTACCATGTGTTTACATGGCCTTGCATGAATATTCTCCTTTAATATTCAGAGTTATGATCTTGGACTCAAATTAAAATTCAGTGCAAAACATTGATCAGCAGAGACCTATAACTTTAAAGCTCATGGTAGAGAAGAAGAATCGTCCATTTACCACAAAGGTAGAGCAGGGTTGTGTTGGGAACAAGGTAATGGCCTACTTATAGGCATCTGGGTTTGTGACCCCTAATAGGGCTACCCCATATTTGGTGGGGATGTTGTTGAGTTGTGGCCTGCTGCAGGGGCTCCTCAGAACCCCAAGTTTCTATAGAGACACCACAGGCTGGGAAATGGGGAAGGTATTTCAGCACTAGAGCTCCAGGCTTTCTCTTTCCAATTCAACCAGACCATCACCTCTTATCTTCTTTATATTAGTAGAACCCCAAGTAAGTTTTCATTTCATTAAAGTTAGAGTGTCCTATCAATTAAATCTAAGCGAGTAATAGATTGAGCATGCATGTTGGAATCGGTAAGATTTGACTTCCTATATAAGCTCCAGCATTTGTTAGCTATTGGATTGGGGGCCTTGCTTTCTATCTAAGATGAAGTGATGATAATATCTATCTTGCTTGGTTGCCATGAGGATTAGAGATAGTGAATTAAAATGCCTTGCACTTGATTGATTTTTCACAAAAGATTGTGATTATTATAACAGATTCTAGCTGGTAACTAGTCATTGATTTAAGTGGTTTGTTTTTCTCCTCTGACAACTGCAGAATATGAAGGCTCCTTTTTCCAACTTTTCTGTTGTCAAGGCTAACAGAAGGTAATTTCGCCTGAGTCAGAGACTCTATTCAGCTAATCACAATTGCAAACATTAAATAGAGTTTTAGAAAGTAGAACAAAACTTGTTTGAAAGTATTATTTTTCATAATTAACCAGTTTCTATTTGGAACAGTTGTAAGAAATGGATTATTGAGATATGAAGCAATGATTTAACAGTTCTTTTTTAATAAACTTTATTTCAACTTCAAAAAATAAAATAACAGACAAAAGACCGCTTAACAAATTGTGGAAGCATTACTTTAAAAAATCCTGTCCAGGCAGTTCTTTTTACTGTCCCATTTTCAGGCATATATTCCTAGATTGTTCTGTAGTAGCTTCTCAACTCATCATCTGTGTATTTCCATCCAAAACAGTATGTGTGAGAAATCGCAATGACTACATCCGGATTAGGCACCAGACTGGAGTAAAGGCACATTAGGGTTGGGCTCCAGCTTCTTTTCTTTATTTCTCGCTTCAGAAGTGAGGTTCCCATCAGGGGCTATGTCGATTTCCTGTTCTTTTTCTGCAGTCCTCCAGTTTCAGTGCAGGCTTTTCATGTTAACACCACTTGTTTTCCTCTATTCCTCATCAATCAGAATGAATCCTTATCGACGTGGCAGTTTTTCTTTCTAAGGGAAATTCAGGTCAGTACATGATGAATTTGGTCAGTGGTCAATAATGTGGATAAAATGGCAAGAGATGCACTTGTGTGAGTGGTGTTTGTCTTTGCAGGTTCATGATGAATGGATTATATATTAGCAACTACCGAAGAAAATACAAACAGAATGATTTTGGACAAGAGAAAAGAGAAGGTTTGCCAAAATTTTTTTTGTAGACTTTCTCTTTGGGCAGCTTCTGGGAATTCTGTTGTCCTAGTTGAGCTATCTCAGATTTATTTTACATCGTTGATAAACAAAGAAGATGAGAGAGTATATGGCTTTCTTAAACTTAGCAACTCAAGGCAAAATTTTGAATCCAGTTTCACATGGACAAAAGATCTTGAACATGTCATTCACAAAGCAGCAGTGAATGTTAGCAGGGTATCAGTGATTCACATTTTTGTGTAACTAAGTATATCCAGAGATGGGACCCCCATTTTGGTCATTTATAGTAGAAAAATTGGTGTGGCAGATACAAATGGCTTCTATCCATCATGAAAATTCAGCCTTAAAGGACAGTGAATCAAGGATTATAAAAGGCCTCTTATGCATTGTTTGGGACAGAATTAGAAAAAATATAAGGATTAATTCATATTCATAGCCATCAGACTTTTAGAAATACCTGTTGACTTTTCAGGACCATCTTAGCACAGCTGGAGTGTTTCACATTATCCAACATCATTGTCTAAGCTCAATGTTCTAAGATTAATCAAAATCGAGGGGCAATGGTAAATTACTCAGAGAAGAACAGAGATTTGTAGGTAGCTACGTGCAGGCCGGGGTGACCCCAGCCTGTTTTGTAGACCTCTGCTTCGTTCCCCCAGGAGTGCAATTTCTGTGTTTTACCTTTTTACAGTGCTCTTTTGCTAGGGCACTATTTTCTAGGGACTTGATTTTAGGAATGGCTGATGTCACTCATTGGCTGGAGACCACCAGGGACTCTGAAATCAATTACTCTAGTATCCTCCTTTGGCTTTGCCCAGAAGCAAATTCTGAGATAAGGATTCAAGAGTAAATAGTTTATTGGGAGGGCAAACCCAGGAAACACTGGGGCATGG
>PVKH010003838.1:0-24275 GCA_004027955.1 Chaetophractus vellerosus
GGGGATAAATAAATAAAATAAATCTTTAAAAAATATATATTCTGTCCAGTTGTAAATTATAATTCAGTTTTTGGCATATAGGTATTCTTATATACCATTTGTCTGATACTTAGTATGCAGGTTTGCTTTTCAAAATGGAATTCTACCCACTGGTGATACAAAGATGAGCAAGCCACTCTTCCTATGAGTTTGAGGCTCAGCTCTAAGTTTATAGAAGCATATTTGACTTTAATATAACTTGTTTAAAAATGTAATCATTCTACTGTGAAAAGCAGATATAATTTTAAACCCAGAAAATATCACTAAAATATCATATGTCAAACAGAAATAATTTTTTAAACCTGTAAAGTATCACTAAAGTTCATTCATCTTAGCACTAGAATTATGGAGGCTGAAAGAAAAAAATGTAAGTTAAAAGATAATTTCCCCAACAAGTTTATGTTTACATTTCTCTTACAAGGTCTACAAATATCTATACCAAGTATAATAATTTTATATCCAAAACAATTTAAGCACTTATGATTTAATGGCTATGTTTTAAAACACCTCATTAATATGGAAGTCATTTTTCAACCCTATCTTATCTCACACTTAATATACTAAAATTAACACTGGTGAAAATAACATCTCAATCAAAAAATATAATTAAAAATCATCACTATTTCAATAAACAGCTTGGGTATTCTTAGGCTTTCACACACTTCCAACGTAGAAACGAGACATGTCTTCAACCATAAATGCCTCCATGGACTAACCAAAGATGGGATACTAAAAGCAACAAAGAGAGAGCAAAGAGAGAAAAGTCAAAAGAAAAGAGACATAGACACAGAGACAAAGTTTCAGATGCAAATTAGAAGTTAGATATCCTAAATTTTAGGCATGGTTGTCACTAGTTTGTTACAAGATCTATAGCAAATTCTTAAACTGTGTGTTTCAATTTTTTTCTTTTTTTCCTAAACTAGTAAGTTCAACTATATTTATTTCAAATGACAACTAGGAATTTGAATAACTTTAAAAGTATAATGTCATGGAAATTAAAGAAACAATAAAATTAAGTAGTATGGAAAATTATGGAAACTTTTCTCCTCAATATACTAGTATAAAATGGGGGTGGGATGGAAAGGGAAAAGCCTACAAAACTTTTCTCCTTCCTAACAATCCATAATTATTAGATCCTTAGAGACAATAGTAACTCACTTCTAGGAAGCCTCCATCAATCACATCTCCAAAATAATCACTCTTTTATTTTGTACTAATTTGGCACTTAAACATTCAGTCTCTACCTTATGTAACATCATGATTCAAATACTACCCAATGACTTCCAAAGTGTGTATCTCTAGCTTGATTCCAAAAACCAGTTCCACATTTCTAACCCCCTGATACACATCACCTCTTAAGATGTTCTATTGATTTCAAACTTGGCATGCTTCAAAATGAATACCTCATCTGCCTTCCCAAATCTTCTCCCTAGTTCTGCTAATGATACCAAAATCTCTCATTCATCCAGCCTAAACCCCATGAATTCATTTTTTACCCAATCCTTCCCCTTGCCCTCCACATCCAGTCAGATGCCTAATAACACACATCCATTTTCCATTCCCTCTGCAAGACCTCTGGTACATACTCAAAGACAAGGCTATGATTGTGAAAATAAACACATGAAATGAAGAGTGTACATATCTGGGGCCATACATTGTTCAATTTGAAACCCAGTCTAATTTTTTTTAAGTTCATATAAGAAAGAGACTCTCACTATAATACACTATTTTAATAAAAATTAACTTTTAGGCTGTATTTTTGCTCAAGTAATGATTGTTTACATTTGGTCATGTACATTTAGTTTTCTTAAACCTGTATAATTTTTATGTTCAATAACAGTTTTAGACAGTTTATATGCTCCTAACACAGGCTCAAATTTTAGCTCAAAGTTTACATTATTTTAATATGCCAATCTTGGCTCCTGCTAACAACTTTTGCTTTAACGGTGATTTGGTATTATCTGCTTCTTCCTTTCCCTTCATTATTTTAGTTCAGCAGTTCTTAAAGTGTGGGCCACAGGCCCTGGGAGCCCCAAGACCTTTTTGGGGTCAAACTTTTCAAGTTCAAAACTATTTTCATAGTCTGATACAAATATGTTAGTAATCTCTTTGATTTTGTTGGCTGTTACACTAATGATACAAAAGCAACAGTATATAAAACTTCTGGTATGTTAGCATGAATCAAGTCAGTGATACCAAACTATACTAGTACTCACTGAATTTCACTGCCATGCCTTCAGTTTAAAATTAAAAAAAAAAAAAAAAATTAAAGCCAGTTTTAATTTCCAATGTCTTTGATGAAGTAGTAAAAAATATTAATTTTATTAAACCTCAAACTTGAACACATATATTTTGTATTCCATTTGATAAAAAGAAAAAAGTGCTCATTAAGCAAATCTGCTACACACCAAAATTCCATGGTTGTCTCCAGGAAAAGCACTTATGTGATTGTGTTGAGAGCTGAACCTAATCACTTTTTTTTTTAATGGAAAATCATTTTTACTTAAATGAACAAATGAAAAACAAACTACGGTTATTCAGACATGGGTATCTGACAAACATTTTCTTGAAAATGAGCAAAATGAGCTTCTCATTTCAAGGAAAATAACTGATAGCATAATATTGCCAATGAGAAAATTCAAGCTTTTAAGGGAAAAGTAAAATTATGGAAAATCTGTATTAATCACCAATTGTATTTGTTAACAGCTTTCCAACACGTAAAGGCTTTTCTTATTAAGAGTGGTGGTGATGTTAACTAATGTGATTTTGGTATTATACAATGAAATGTGTCAATTTGGAAGATCTACATAACACAGTAAATTAAAAATTTTCAAATGTCCAGTACATGATGTTCCCAAGTCATGTATGGATAAAAGGAACCATTTTAAGTGCAAGATAAGACTACTGGATTTTAATGCAGCAGAATATCCAAAGTTTAGCGAACCTTTAAGAAACTAGCTTTAGGGTATCAGAGCATGATACAATTACAGAAAAGCTATTAAAATACTTCTCCGTTTAAAAATTACATAGCTCTGGGGGCTAGAGATGTTTCCAATATATCAACCAAAACAAAATATCACAATAGGCTGAATTTAGAAGATATGAGAATTCAGCTGTTTACTATTAAGCCAGATATTGAAGAGATTTGCCAAAATTTAAAACAACGCTCTTCTTCTAAGTGGTTTTAATATTATTCATAAAAATATAGTATTTATGTTAACATGTAATAGGATTTTTTGTTATTTTTGAATTAACAAATGTTTTTAAATTCTCAATTTTAATTTCTAATATGGAAAATACCAGTAGATATCACCTGTATAAACAAAAAATTTTAGGTTCCTCAATAATTTTCAAGAATGTATTCAAGTCCTGATAAGAAGTTTGAGAACCACTGTCCTAGTAGACTTGACTGACAAAACTGTACTTAACTGTGTACCACTGACAATGCTCACTTTCTTCTATATGAAATGCAATAAACTTTCCCTCCAAAAAAAGTCCAAGTAGTAGCTGTCTTTCAAGATGTGGCCCAAATACCAGCTTCTTGATGCCTTTTCTGATTCTACAAGTATGTTCTCTCTTCTCTTATGGCTTTCTATCTTCTATTATAAACTTTTATGTAATTTTATGTCCTCAAAGATTCCTTGAGAGTCAAATGTGTCTCTTCTCTATATATCTAGAAAACATACTTCTTGAATTAATAGAATAACAGTACACATATGTATCTCTATCTCTACCACTATCATTACATCTATATTTATTAAGGTTATTCTCACACATAATTCAGGTATGTGCTTTTTTCTATAATTTAGTTTCAAAGATGATAGATAGAAAGCATTTGATGATCCTCCATTCCCACCCCATCCATTCTTGTTTGCCCAATGCCCGAGGGAGAAAAAAAAATTGATTTATGATTAAAGATGATGCTTAGAATATAACTTTTCCAGAAGAACTATTAGTAAGATAAATTCACTCTAAAAGAACAAATTTCCTGACAGCAGATTTTGTTTTTGTTTTTGTTTTGTTTTGTGGCTTTGAGCATAAGGCACTTGGCTTTGAGCATAAGAAGTGAAAGAAAAGAACTATTTGGATGAAGGAAATGAGGAATGTTGGACCTTCATGACTTCAATCTAACAAAATAAGAGATATCAATTATATGATTTCGATATTTTTCTCTGTAGCTATACATTAAATATCTTCAGCCGACATATCATATGACTCAGTATATTGCTTTGCAGCTTATACATTAAATACTAGCATAAAATATATTGGCTACATTAAACTAACTTAAGATAAATGAATGTGAAATATAGACATTTGAAAAGCGATACAATAACATTCAACATTTACTATTACTAAAACAAACAAGTGATTTAAAAAATCCAAACTAGGTAAGGTAAAAGGTTACTGATATTAAATTCAAAAGATTTCTAGCTATGACTTGAATTGTTCTCTACTGGGGAATACTAAAATGCTAAAATATTAATCTGCTCCTACTCTTTATCTCCATTTTGAATAATGGCATCTCTATCTAAACAAGTAACCTTGGAGGCATTTTCTTTCCACAAGCCTCATATTCAATGACTGCCAAATAAGGTCAATGCTGTCTCCTTAATAGTTGCCAAAAAGATTCTTTACTTTCCAAATACAGTATTTTGGTTTAAATCCTCATTCAATCTGGACTAGAAAAGCCATAGCTTCTAATGGGTCTACTTGTTTTCAATCTACCCCATCAAACCAACTTCCATACTGCCAAGAGAATTTTCTTTCTAAACCACAAATCCAATAAAATCTTTCTTAGCTTAAAATTTTTATTTGCTACAGGATTGAGACCAACTCCTTAACATACTACACTTCCCAATGTGGATTCAATCCACCTTTACAGACTCATCTCACACCATTCTTTCCCACATGCATTTTTTTTCCCTTCTGTGGTATGAAACCTCACACTACTCACTACAGGCATTCGAAACTCTACACCTTAGTCAGCGCTGCAGCCCACAGCTCTTCTTTTAAGACTCAGCTTGAAAACTGTTTTCCTTAGTAGAAGCCAATTACAACCCCCAGAGGAAAAGTTTCATCCTAGCTTATAAACTTTGGCACAAAAATCAAACTACAAACTATTTTAGCTCATCCTGAAAGTAATCCTGGGACTCATCTCCTCAAGGGATGGTCCTTTAGGCACCCTTCCCAGTTAGATCCCTCAGTTTCCACAAAAGAATATTAATTAACCCTAGCCACAGTCATACTGTTTGTAAGATATTTGAAATTATAGTAAACTCAGAACAGAAAATGATGGCACTTCTGTTACTTGCTTAAAAGCTAAACCTCATACTCATTAGCATTTACTGTTTGTCAAAAATGCATTTGAGAGAAACAATGCACAGGGAGGATTGCTTGAAGAACAAGTACTTCATTCACTCTGTTAGACATTTTAAAAAATATATCCATAACAAGTCAGGTCAGGTTACTTCCCCAGAAATGTTTTTACTAAATTGTATGTTAGTATGTGTGGCTGTTTGAGATTATTTTGGAGAATTCCCCAAAAAGAGAAGGATTATGTTTGTAAACTGGTCTGTTCCTCTGCATAAGATACCCTTTGATTGTATTAAATCCAAACGTTTTAAGTTTACTTGATTAAATCAATTTAGGGCCTTTGGTTCAACCATGTCAGTAAGGCATGACTCAGGTTAAGTCCCCGCCCCCTTGGCAGGCTGATATAAACGGGCACTCACTCAAGAAGACAAAAGAAGAAGAGAGAGCAAACCTTGTCAGCTTTGATCCCGGAGCCCTAGGGAGAGATGAGCCATTTGCCTGATAGTTTGCAGCTGAGGAGCTGAGGAGGCCTGGAAAGAAATGAGCCCTATGCCAGACTGATATAGGAAGCCCTGAGGGACAAGCCCTACGCCAGCCTATAGCTGAGATCAGAAGCTGGGCCCACAGAACCTTAAGAGGAAGAAGGAAGGAGAGACCAGGGAGAGATGCCCACCATCTTGTTTCAACACATGGCAGCTGACTTTGGTGAGAAAGTACTTCTCATGGTACCTCGAGCTGGACTCTTTATGGTCTTGTAACTGTAAGCTCTTACACCAAATAAATACCATTTATAAAAGCACAGATTTCTGATACTTTGCATAGCACACCTTTGGCTGACTAATACAGTTTGCAATCAGCCTATTAAACTCATATAAAAAAGGGCACTCAAATAAATATAGAAAGGAATTAGCCGGAAGCCTACCACTAGGAGCATATTATTATAAGAAGCAAATTTTCTAATAAAGAGAAAAAGAAAGGATGACAAATACGGAAGTCCAGGGAGGGATAAGTTTAAGTCCCACATCTTTCAGAACAATTACTTGTATAAGTACTTACTGTCTGTCTTCCCCTGCCAGATTTTGAACTACATGAGAGAAGGAAACAAATATTTTTGATCACTATTAAACATTCTGATCATTATTATGTGACCAGGCTCTAGAATAATACTTTGAACAGAGCTTGTGCTCAATAAATATTTGTTGAATGAATTGAGAAATGACTGCTGAAAGCTGACACACTGAGAATAACTGGGAAAAAAAGAAGGAAAAAAAACAGAATCACACTGTAGTATTAAAACCATTTGGTATAAGAATAAGGAGCACTACATATCTCAATCAAAAGTTGAATTTTCCTCAGGACACCTACTGGGGAGATGATGATGGATGACGGCTATCCTGGGGAATGGAGAGAGCCTGCAGCTGCAGGCAGGACAACTCTTCCATCGTATCCATGGGATATAAGCTTCCCCTCACTTGGTGGTGGAGGGGACATCACCATCCCAGACTCCTCGGGATTGGGGGAAGAACTATGGACTAGAATGGACTTGTTGGTGTCCTGTTATAGACTTGTGATTCATGCAATGGAAGAAATAACAAAATTATGTGGAGCCAGGGTCCACTGGACACTTTGGGGACAGGGAGAGGGAAGGGCAGTTGTAATACAGGGGCTTTTTTGGGACTTGGGAATTGTCTTGGGTGATGTTGCAATGGAGGATATAGGTCATTTTATATCATCATGTATCCTGCAGAACTGTATGGGAGAGAGGGTGGTCTACAGTCTGAACTGTGATCCATGCTTGATGGCAAAGCCCCAAAATGTCTATATCTATTACAGGCGTTGTGCCACACTGATGAAGGATATATATGTGGGAGGTTGTGGGAGGTGTGGGAAGGTGGCATATGGATACTCCTAAAATTTCTGTGTAACATTTATGTAATCAATGTATCCTAAAAAAAAATATATATATAAATTTTTTAAAGTTGAATTTTCTATGTATAATTTATACAATCATACATCAAAATGTAATGTACACTGCCTAAATGTATTTAATTTCAAAAAACCAAATATAAAAATCAATGTTTTCTATGTTTAAAAGATTGACTCATTTATTTGGAAAACCCACTTCATTCCTCAATGAAGCATTACAATATGATTGAATATTTTTGAAAAATACATTTTAATCACAATCTAGAATTGGTAAATTTGAAGTATGACTTGTTACTATATCAGATTCATTAGATCAGATCAGATACACCAAAATGAAGAGCAAACTTTTCCACTGGTATAAGCAGCACCCCAAAGGAAGACAAATAATTACTAAGACTTTGAGCTCTTTCATTGTTTACTACTAAATGAAACAAAGTTTATAAAATAACCTATTTCACTATGGGTGGGGTTAGATAAGATCCCACAGAGAACCAGTTAATACCCATAACTGGTTTTCTTATTTCTATTCATATAACACAAGAACTACAGGTCTTACAGGTTCAACTACAAAAACCAAAGTTAGAGGATAACAGGTAGGCCACCACTGCAGATCTATATAATGTCACTAAGGTATTATGTATCAAGGAGACACTTAATAATGAATAATTTGAGGACCCCGACTCCAAATTGACAATCAGTATTAGTGTTAGTCATGCTACTGAATGTAGCCAAATGGCAATCTCTATCCCACCTACTACTGAACACTGCCCAATAAACGGACTACAAAATACAAAAACACTCAAAAAAAACAAAATAAAATGCATTAAAAGAAAAATATAAAAAGAACAAATATAAACCCAAGTACTCTAGCAATTCAAACATACTTTATATGTGTATTACTTCTGCCATTATCTAGAGCACTCTGGGATAAAATAATGTGAAATGACATTAGAGCCGCTTTCCTTAAAATTTTTGGTTAGAAAACATGGCCAAGTAATTCACAGAAAAAGAATCCAGAATGGACAATAAGCACATGAAAAAATACCAACCCTCTATATAAAAGACGGAGATGCAATTAAAATATGAGAAATATTTTCATGCTGAAATGACAGGAAAAAATTAATACATAATCTGTGAGAAAGAGGAATTACAATTTGGAGAGCAATTTGGCAATCCATATATGGTTAAACTGAGGATACTCATTTGCTTTGAACCAGCAATTACATTACTAAATGTATAGAAACTATAAATATATATACAAATGCCGAAGAATGTTGAACATAGCATTCTATTTTTTAAAAAATTGCATTGTGGCTTGAAATTTTTTTTTTTAATTGACTTTATTTTTTTCTTTTTGGTGTACAGTTCTATGAGTTCTCTCCTCTCCCCCCTGCTTGCTGCCTGAGTCCATTCGCTGAGTGATCTGCTGTGTCTGTTTCTTGCCTTCTCTTCTCATTTTTCTCCTCCAGGCTTCACCGGGATTCTATCCCAGGGGCCTCCGATGTGGGAGAGAGCACCCTGTCATTTGTGCCACCTCAGTTCCTGGTTTCTGCAGCATCTCACCTTGGCTCTCCCCTGCATCTCTCCTTTGTTGCATCATCATCTTGCTGCATAGCTCAGCTTGCCACACAAGGGCCTGGCTCTCCTCGACTCTGCACGGGCCTGTGGCTTGCTGTGTGTGCGCGCAGGCCTAGCTCACTGCTCGCCTTTTTTTTTTACCGGGAGGTCCCAGGGAATGAACCCTGGTCCTTCCATATGGTAGACGGATGCCCAACCTCTTGAGCCACATCCACTTCCCATAGCATTCTTTTTAACAGGAGAAAAAGATAACCAATTTACATTAACCATCGCTATGAAAATGAACAAGTTTATAATATTTGCATGCAATGGAATACTATACTGCAACTAAAATGAGTCTATTTGGTAAATATGTATCTCTTTAAATACAGTAAAGAATAGAGATTGCAGTGAGGTCTATTCATGTAACACATTTTTCTCTGGATAAAAAGAAAGGACGGTAGGAAGGAAAAGGTGGGGAAAATAGGGCTTATATCTCTAAAACGTTTATAATTTTTAAAAACCTGATGTAAATTTGGCAATATTCAGCACATACCTTGCATGTAACAGGTGGTCCTTAATTGGTATTAAAATAACTATCAGTAATAAACAATATTTTAAGCCATAAAACTAACTGTATACTTTAGACTTTATAATACAGGAAAATAATTACCAGATTATTAATATAAACTAAAACAAAACCACCACCAACACTTTCAAGCATCTCTCACTGTAAATTTGGTTGCTCACCCTAATTGAAGGTTAGGCAAGAATACTGAGTGTTCATTAAGTATCAGGCACATAAAGTAAAAACTGCTTTATTTGGTCTAACAGACATAATAAACAAATGAGGGGGAAAGGTTGATAGGTACTGCTGGAAGATAAGGTGGGAGGTACTATTTTTATGTATGATAGTCAAGGAAATTTTCTCTTATAAGGTGACATTTTGGTGTGAGTATATTTAAATTTATAAAATTATTTAGTGCAATATATCACAGCATCATTGGCCAAACTTCCCTAATTAAACTCATAAAGAAATCTTTCCTTTAAATAGGCATATCAATGAAAAGAATTCAAAATATTTTAAACACAATGTTGCAAAAGTGTTCTCCCGAAGAAAAGATCCAACAATGAATTAAACAGAAAAAGAGGTTTTCAAGTGAAATTAGGATACTTCGCAAAAATTATGCAGTTTCCCTGTTGCTCTTTGGCTTAAATTATCTTTCACCATACTAGAAAGGAAATATATAACTGACTAAAAAATTTTATAGTAAAGATGATTAAATGTGCATTTTTCCAAGTAAAAAGAGTAAAGATGGGTAAAGGTACAGCTATTCATAAAAAGTTTACATTCTTTACATCTTCAATGTCTCACTTCTCGAGTTTTTGACTAAGCTTTAGAAACTAGCATATAAATGAAAGCCAACTTCAATTATTAAATAATTTGCATGCCAAAATATATAAAAATGAAGACATGATTTTACACAACCTTCTGAATTAAAAACATGAAATGCTTTAGTTTTCCTGCATGCATGCTTTTGCTTCCCACTATCCCACCCTTCTAGAACAAATTTTCCTCTTAATTTTATTAAAATTAATTAATAATTTTAAAATTAAGAGGAAAATTAAGAATTGGCCCAAGATGGCTGCATGAGATGCTCCAGGGCCCCAGTTTCCCCACAGAATCTTTAAACAACTAGCAAACAATGCCAGAGAATCTTCCTCACCGCTCTGGAACACAGGTAAGGGGTTGCAAAACTGGGTGAGCACTGAATCAACTAAACAAAACATTTGAAAGGTAAAAAGCTTGTGGCATTCTTACTGGCCCTTCCCACAACCTTTCCCCCACTTGGTGTGGCGGCAGCCTGAACTCTCAGTGTAGGAAGCAGAGTAACTCCTATGCACATATTGGAGTGCATACAAGTCTGAGCCAATCTATCTGGTGGCAGCCTGAAGCAATGAAACAGGACACCAGGACACCCATCTCTGACTGCCATCCCAGAACTTGCCCAAACATAAAAGCAGTGGGGAGAGTTAAAGCAGTGTAAGAAACAATCAAATCAGCAGCCTGGGGCAAAGGACTTCCAGCTTTAAAATGTACAAGAGTATCCAGGAGAGAGGGAAGTCTATTTCAAAGCAAGAAGAGAAGCATTCAGATCCTGTAAACAAAGGAATTTCTAATGCTACAAACAAATGACGAGGACACAAAAGATGCTCAAAAAGACTAGAGAGGACCCTGTGCATTCACATTGGACTGATCTCCTTTGGTATGATGGCTAAAATCTGAAGAAGAGCACCACCCAAAACAGAGCCAATTTGCAAAGGTGGCTTTAGCTGTTTTTAGCATTGATTTGTTTGATTTTGTTAGTTCCTGGTGTGCAAGAAAATCTGTCATATCACTAGTTGGATACAAAAATAAGGAACAGGCACCTCAGAGACTGAATTCCAGTTAACACATTAAAGCATTAAAATACCCACTAAACAATAAAAGATTACAAGACAAAGAAAAAGAAAACAATGGCCCATTTAAAGGAAGCAGATATAACATCAGAATCAATGAAGAACTAGATTTTGGATATAATAAAGTCTTTAAAAATATGATCTTAAATATACTCAAAGAACTGAAGGAAAACAGAGAAAGAAGGATATCAGGGAAACAATCAATGAACAAAATGAGAATTTCTAAAAGACAGAAATTTTTAAAAGGAACTAACAGAAATACTAGAATTGAAGACCACAATAACTAAAATTAAATATTCCCTAGAACATTTTAATAGCACATTGGAGCTGACAAAGAAAGAATCAATGAACTTGAAGACAAGAAAATTGAAATTATTTAGGCTGAGGAGGAAAAAGAATAAAGAAAAAGTGAACAGAGCCTAAGAGTCCTGTGGAGTACCATCAAGCATGCCAAAAGGAGTCCCAAAAGAAGAAGAAAAAATGAAAAGGTGCAGAGGGACACTCAAAGAAAAAATGACAGAAAACTTCCCAAATTTAATGAAAGATATAAATATACACATTCAAGAAAACCAATGAACCCTGAACAGGATAAATTCAAAGAGATAAATGCAGATACACTATAATCCAACTATCAAATGTCAAAGACAAAGAATTCTAAAAGCTACAAGAGAAGCAAAGTGTCATGTGCAGGGGAGCCTTTATAATAATAAGTTCAATTTCTCATCAGAAACTCTGGATATAAGAAGTTAGTGGAATGACATGAAGTGTTGAAAGAAAATATGTGTCTAACAAGAATATTTTATCAAGAAAAACACTCTTTCAAAAATGAGACAGGGGGGCAGATGAGGCTCAAGCAGTTGGGTGCCTGCCTACCACATGGGAGGTCCCGGGTTTGGTTCCCGGTGCCTCCTAAAGAAGATGAGCTGATGCAACAGGCTGGTGCAGTGAGCTAACACAAGAAGATCACAAACTGAGATGACGCAACGAGGAGACACAATCAGAAACAATGAGAGATACAACAAGCAGGGAGCAGGGGTGGCTCAAGTGATTGGGCACCTCCCCCCAACATGGGAGGTCCCAGGTTTGGTTCCCAGTGCCTCCTAAAAAGAAGACTAAGCAGACACAGAGACCAGACAGCAAGCACAAACAAAGGTGGGGGCAGGGGGAATAAATAAGTAAAATAAATCCTAAAAAAAATGAGACATTAAGCCTTTCCTAGACAGATGAAAGCAGAGGGAGTTCGCCACCATTAAACCTCCCCTACAAGTAATGCTAAGGGGAACTGTTCAGATTTAAAGTAAAGGACACAAGCCAACAGACTGAGGAGGAATAAAGAAATAAAGATCCCTGGTAAAGGAAATAACGTAGGTAATAATAAACGCCAGTACTGTTGTATTTTTTGGTATGTATTCAAATTTTACTTCTTTTTCACTTCTTAACAGTATCTAAAATGCAAATGCATAAAAAGTAGTAATAAACCTATGGTTTTTGGACACACAGTCTATAAAGATATAGTCTGTGACAAGAAAAATTAAAAGGTGGGGGGTAGATAGGGATAGAAATAAAACTAGTATGCTACTGAAGTTAATTTGATATTAAATCAAATGAGATTGTTATAGAATTAGTTTATTGAATTTAAGAACTGTGGTAAACAAATGAAATTATCTGAAAAACACACAGAGAGAAAAAGAGAAGGGACTCAAAATGAATTACTCCAAAAGATCAAATAAATAAGAAAGTAGGCAGTAATGGAAAAATTGAGGGACAAAAAAGGTATAAAACTTACAAACACCCAACAGGAAAATTGCAGGAGAAAATCCTGCATTACCAGTAGCACTTGAAATGTAGATGAATTAAACTCCCCAATCTAAAGGCAGAGATTGGCAGAATGGATGGTTGAAAGTGAAAGGAAAAAAGTAATATGTCGTGCAAATAGTATATAAAAGAAAGCTGGGACAGCTATACTAATATCAAATAAAATAGACCTAAGTAAAAAACTATTAGAGGGGACAAAGAAGGATGCTACATACTGATAAAGGGATCAATTCAACAAGAAGGTATTAAAATTACAAATAAAAATGCAACTAAGATCAGAGCTCCAAAATATATGAAGCAAATGTGGGCACATCTGAAGGGAGAAACAGATGATTCTACATTGCTAGTAGAAGACTTCAAAATGCCACCTTCAATAACGGATAGAATATGTAGACAGAAGGTCAATAAGGAAATAGAGGACTTGAATGATACTAATAAACCAACTAGATCTAACAGACATACCACCCGAAGAAAAACCAGAATATACATTCTATTTTAGTGCAAATAAATCATCCTATAAAATAGTTTATCACAAAACAAGTCTCAATAAATTTAAAAATACTGAAATCATAAAATGTATCTTCTCCAACCACAATGAAATGAAGCTAGATATTGGTAAGAGGGAGACCTGGAAAATTCATAAATAGGTGGACGTTAAAGACTACTCTATTAAAAAGCAATGAGTCAAATAGGTAACATGAAGGAAATGAGAAAATACCTTGAGGTGAAAGAAAACAAAAACACAACATACCAAAACTTATGGCAATGAGGTAAAGGCAGTGCTTAGAGGGGAACTTTTAGCTCTAAATGTTTACTTTAAACAAGAAGAAAAGAGGGACACAAAAACTATCTTCTCAAAATGGTGGCAGAGTAAGGAGCTCCAAGAGTCAGCTTGTCCTACAGGGCAGTTAGTAATCATCCAGAGCTAAATAAAGCACCTGTCTGGGGGGTCCCAGGAGACCAGAGAGCATCCTGCAACATCCTTGGAAGAATGGAAGGAGACTGCCCATCTGCAGGGAAGATTCGTGAGTAAAGTATTCCATGCCACAGATGCTGGTGCCCATGCTCCACTGGCAGAACAAGACACCTTGGGAGCTATTCCATGGCTGGAGTTGGAAGCTCCATTGTCCAAAAACACAGGAGGAAGAGACAGTTAGGCACTGACTTCAGCTACTGATTAGTAAATTCAGTTGGCTAAAGCATAATCCTAAGAACAGCTAAAGTTTGAATCTAAGTTGGAAAGAGGCCACCATTTTAACTCCACCCCCACCATGAGGGGAAGCGAGGCTGATTGAAAATCACAGTGATGGTACAGACCAGCTTCTTTCCACCCAGATCAGACTGCAGCTCTAGCCTAAGCTCCAGCACCATCTCCAGCAGGGAAGAAGCAGAGGGACCTGCACCACCCTCTCTGGGCAACAGCAGGCACATTCAACCAGCACAGACTGGATACACAGACACCTAGGGATCCATTCCTTCCCCAGAAGGATAGGAGGGGAGCTGTGTTTCCTCAGCATCTCAAGGCAATTGCAGGTGCTTTGGGCCTGCATAAACTGGATAAACGGACACTTGTAGCTCCATCCCCACCCCCCAATAGGATAGGAGGGGAGCTGTGTCCCCTCAGATTCTTTGGGCAATTAGAGGCGCTTTTGGCCCATGCGGACTGGTCTGTTGAGCACCTGGGACACCACCCCCCACCCCCACTGGATAGGATGGGTCTGGTGTTTCATCAGCCTCTCTGGGCAACTGCAGGTGTTTTTAGCCTACACAAACTGGACTG
This sequence comes from Chaetophractus vellerosus, assembly GCA_004027955.1. Classification (NCBI taxonomy): domain Eukaryota; kingdom Metazoa; phylum Chordata; class Mammalia; order Cingulata; family Chlamyphoridae; genus Chaetophractus; species Chaetophractus vellerosus. The sequence continues at coordinate 14,891 of PVKH010003838.1, forward strand.
TTGGGCACCTGTGCTCCACCTCTTCCCCTGACAGGACAAGAGGGGGGCAGTGTCTCTACAGCCTCTCTGGGCAACTGCAGGTGGTTCTGGCCCACACAGACTGAATAGTCAGATACCTGTGGCTCCATCCCCACCCTACCTCCCAATAGGACAGGAGGGGAGCTGTGTTTTCTCAGCCTCTCCAGACAACTACAGGCACTCTTGGCCTGTGGGGACTGAACTATTGGGCACCTGTGGCTCCATCCCCCCCCCCCTTACAGGGTAGGAGGAGGAAGAGTGCTTCCTCAGTCTCTCTGGGCAACTGTGGTTGCATTAGGCCTGCACGGACTAGATTACTGGGCACACCAATGGCTCCAACCCTACCCCTGACAGGGTAGGAGGGACAGTATTCCCTCAGCCTCTCTGGGCAACTGCAGCCACTTTTGGCCTGCACAGACTGTTGGCCATACCTGTGGCTTCATTCCAGCCCCTAACAGGGCAGAAGGAGGGACAGTGCTCCCTCAGCCTTTCCGGGCAACTGCAGTCACTTTCAGCCTACACGGAGAGATTGCTATGCACATCTGATTCCATCCCTGCCCCTGGCAAGGGAGGAGAGGGGCTGCTGCTTCATACTCTGGGCAACTGCAGTCAGTTTTGGCCTGCATGACTTAGTTTACTGCCCACACCTGCAGATCCATCCCCGCCCCAGGCAGGGGAGGAAGGGGCATGGAGCTTCATCAGTCTTTCTGGGCAACAAAAGACAAGGAAGAAAAGTAGAAGAACTTCATCAGTTCCTGGGGCAATGGTAGCAGCTTCAGCCTCCACATTACCAACCGCAACCTCGGCTCTTACTCTACCAGCAAGGGAGAAAGGGCAAGGAACAGAAGAAACAGAGCTGAAAAAATTCAGATTGGCTAAACTCAAGCCACTGTAAAGTTCCAAAGTAAGTTGAACCAAGTATCCAAAAGGGACAGCAACACAAAACCAAATAGAGACCCCTAGGACTTAAGAAAGAGAAACAGAGCCTAGAATAAATACATCAAGTAAATCAGATGCCAAGACACCAACAAAAAAATTACAAGCCATACCAAGAAACAGGAAGATATAAACTAAAGGAACAAACTAAACACCCAGATGACATAAAGAAGTTGAGACAACTAATCATAGATGTTCAAATAAATTTCCTTAATAAATTAAATGAGGTGGCAAAGAGATTAAGGATATTAAGAAGACACTGGGTGAGTACAAAGAATTTGAAAGCATACATAGAAAAGTAGCAGATCTTATGGGAAAGGCACGATCAATGCTGGAGGCATATAACAGCAGATTTGAAGAGGCAGAAGAAAGATCAGTGAGCCTGAAGATAGGGCTTCTGAAAACAAACATGCAAAGAACAGATAAAGAATGGAAAAAATTGAATAGGGACTCATGGAACTCAATGACAAGAGACGTGCAAACATACATGTCATGGCTGTCCCAGAAAGAGAAGAGGGTAAAAAAGGGTGGAAGGAATATTTGAGGAAATAATGGTAGAAAATTTAACAACTCTATTGAAGGACACAGACATCCATGTCCAAAAAACACAACATACCCCAACCCAAATAAATCTGACTAAAACTACTCTGAGACACACTCTAATCAGAACGTCAAATGCCAAAGATAAAGAATTCTGAGAGCAGCAAGAGAAAAGTGATTCATCACATACAAGGGATGCCCAGTAAGATTAAATGCAGATTTCTCATCAGAAACCATGGAGACAAGGCATAGGTATGATATATTTAAGATTCTGTGAGAGAAAAGTTGTCAGTCATCTTTCTATGAATATTCTAAACTCAATTCAATTTCAAAAATTACAGCAAGTTTAGAACACTCCTGTACTGTTGCTGGTAATGTAGAATGGTGCAACCTCTGTGGAAGACAGTTTGACGTTTCCTCAGAAAGCTAAATATAGAACTGCTGTGGATGATGACTGTTGTTAAAAGTACAAATACAAAAATGTTCTTCTATCAACAAGAACAAATGTACATCACTATTACAAAGTGGTAAGATTACGGTGATGTGTGGGAAAAATACAATAAATGTAATTTATGACGATAGTTAACAGCAATATTGTAATATTCTTGCATCAATGTCAAAGAAGGTACTATATCAATGCCAACAGTCATTAATAGGGAGGTATGAGATTTTTTTCTTTTTGGATGAAGGAAAATGTTCAAAAATTTACTGAGGTGATGACTGCACAACTCTGTGATGAAAGTGACAGCCACTGAGTGTACACTTTGGGTGGATTATACAAGGCCTGGGACTGGATGGCATAGTGAACCATGTGATGGATCATGGACAAATATGAGTACAAATATGAGTGCTCTCTCATGAACTATAACAAATATACAATACTAATATATGGTGTTAATAATAGGGAGGTATATGCAAAAAATACATACCAAATGTAAGCTATGGACCACAGCTAGTAGTAATATTTTGATGATGTTCTTTCATAATTTGTAACAAATGTTCCACAACAATGCAAAGTGTTGGTGGAGGGGTGATATGGTGATGTATGGGAATTCTGCATGTTATGCATGGCTGTTTTGTAAGCTCACAACTTCTCTAACTATATAAATATAAAAACAATTATGTATTATATTGTTATATATATACACATATATAAAACAATTACAGTAACCCCATAAAGAATCATGCCATATCCAAGAGCTGGAAATTTAACATCTTCAAGATCTAGTTAGGGAACCAGCTGTGGCTCAATTGGTAGAGCCCTGGTTTACCACATGGGAGGCCCCAAGTTCAGTTCCCAGGGCCTTCTCGAGAAGGCAGGCCACTGCGAGCTGGCAAGCTGCCGCAAGCAAGGCAAGCCGCCGCAAGCAAGGCAAGCCACCATGCGGTGAGCTGACTCGGCGGGATGCCGCAACAGGGGGAAACAAGCAGACACAGAAGAACGCAAAAGCGAAAATGAACACAGCAAGCGCAAGCAGCAAGGGGGGGATATATAAATAAATAAATAATGAATCTTAAAAAAAACAAAGATCTAGTTAGAGTATATTGGAGCAATTTCAGGAAACCACAAAGCTAGACAAAATCAAAGTCAAAGAGGAATTATGGAGTACCTAGTACATTTGTGTTTTTTTTTAAGGCACTTGCAATACAGCTGGACTTGAGCAAGTCACATATTGAGCAATAAGAAAAAAAACAAAAAATGGAATTGTATGTACAGTTACTTTAACTTCCTTAGAAGATAAGACTGTTTTAGATAAAGGGCATAATAAAAGTACAGATCTCAGGTTGTAAAAAGCATAGCAAAGAAAAATTAGGAGTAAGGCATGAGACTAATACTGTTAATAAGAAATAATGCATGAAGAAGGAGTATAAAATTAATGTAGATAACCAAAGCAAAAGAGTATCCTTTTCCTCATAAATCTGAATATACAGATAGTTCACAAATGCTATAATCACTCAGAGAATTAATATATTGCAACAAAATATTTTAGGAAAGTTATTAGATGCTCAAGTAGAAAAGAGCTTATAAAATGAAGCTAATTCTTAGGCTTTTAAAATACTTTATTTTTATTTAAAGCAATTCATCACTATAAAATCCTTACCCCTCCCCAAAGACATAAATTGGAAACAAGTAAAAACTAAACTTTAACATGAGAGAGGATGTTATTCTTTTAAAAGATATAAAACATGACAATTTTTTCAGTGCACTAAAGCATTTTGTGCATCTACACCCTTAATCTGCAAGGCTACATAGTGGGTCATATGTTTAGTCTCTTTTAACTTACATATAATTTAATTTATAACTTAAAGTATTAGTTTATATCATCCAACTTCTTTAGTAAAGTTCCTCTTAAATGATATTTAAATTTATATAAGCTTTATACCATGGTAAACTTGGAAGATGCATAGTACTGGTGTTGCAATCATCATCACACCTGTAGATTATTTTTGTTATCATTAACTGTCAAAGAACTCTGATAAAACCATGAATGCTCACAACTAGATGGCAAAAATTATATACAGCTGATCCTCATTTGCAGATTCTGTGCTTGCAAACTCACCTACTCACCAAAATTTGTAAATTAATATCCACAGTGCTTTTGTGGTCATTTATAGACATATATGTGGAGAGTGGCGAAAAATTTGAGTTGCCCAATATGCATGTTCCCAGCTGAGGTTGAACAAGGCAACCTGCTCTCCCTTCATGTTTCAACTCTCATACTGTAAACACGTATTTTCACATTTTTGTGCTTCATGTTCCAAATCCCATACGGTAAACAGTATATTTCACATTTTTGTGCTTTGTTTTAGTGATTTAGCTGTATAAAATGGTCCCCAAGAGTAGTGATGAAATAATGTCTAGTGTTCCTAAGCACAAGAAGGCTGTGATGTGCCTTACAGAGATAATACGTAAGTTAGATAAGCTTGATTCAAATATGAGTTATAGTGCTATTGGCAGTGAGTTCAATGTTAATGAATCAACAACATATTAAATAAGGTGTCTTTAAACAGAAGTACACATAAATCAAGGTTATGTATTGACTGGTTGAAAAAAATTTTGTGAACAGAGGTTTGCAGGAACTTAACCCTCTGAATTTCCCCTAGGAACAATGGTTCAGTATTTGCTAATACGTGTTTGCGGTGACCATACAGAACATAACTACCATGAAAAATGAAAACTGAAACATTCAGTTATAGTTTCAGTTCTTTGACGATCTTAACCACTTTTTGGTTATAATAAAGGGAAAAAAATACAACCTTAAAGTTAATAATAATGGAATTGTGGAGAATATTAAAAGAAGCGAATAGGAGTCAGAAGATGAGGGTTCAGGTTAAAGCAGACATAGACTGTGAACAATCCTCCCTTCCCTAACTCACAGGGTCATTTTAAGAATTAAGTGAACTAATAAATGTGAAAGTGCTTCATAACTCAGAAATACTCCACATATATAGAGTGAAATTAATATTAGTATTGCTATTTGTATTTTTTCAACCTGATTCTTTTTATTTGTATGAGGTACCTTTATTATAACCAATAATAGTTACTTCTTTACAGTTATCACTGTACTATTCTGAAATAAAACAACTGTCCACCATTTTGCCAACTTCAAAGAAAATGAAAGGAAAGGTCTACTTTCTTAAGAGTTTTGGTAAAATGTTTAAGAATCTCAAGAATTTGCTTTAGATCTGATAATTAAGGTTCTCCATTTTATAATACATGTTATATAGCATGTCTCCAAGTTATAAGACCATCTTTAAAAGAAAAAAACAAAGCTAAGTGCAGAATTGTGTATAAGAATTCTATAAGATTTTAACACAATGAAAACACACCCTAGAACAAAATCTTATAGTAAAGGGAACATTCTCCGGATCCTGGAGTGCAAAGATAAGGTTCAATAGCAACAAAATGGAAATTCAATTATGTTATACAATTAGCAATTACAGTTATCATAATTTACATATAAAAGTTCAAGAATATTCAAATAAAAAGTTGATATTTATTAATATTCAGAAATATATTACCACAAATCTATTTCTCTAATACTGAAATGTGCAGGACCATTGTTCACTTTGATGATATATAATCTTAAATTAGAACTTATGATTTCTTTATTCTTACATATATTGAAGCATATGATTGTTCTTTTAAAATTTTTATTCAAGTACATCATTCATACATGAACATGGATAAACATTAAGTGTATAGTAAAGATTCTGAACTTACAAAATAAACATGCATAACATCATACAGGGGTCTCATACATCACCCCTCCACAAAACCTTGCATTGCTGTGAAACATTTGTTACAAACTATGCAAGAGCATCATCAAAATCTTACTACTAATTATAATCCTTATATTACATTTGGTGTATTTTTGCCCCAACCCATCCTATTTTTAAAAAATATATTTTTATTACAGAGGTTGTAAACTTACAAAACAATCATGCACATGTGTAGAATCCTCATACAACACCCCTTCACCAACACAACACACCGTAGTGGAACATTTGTTATGAGGTAATATAATCAGACTATTACCACCAACGATGGTCCACAGAGTCCATGTGGCACACTTTTTCCATACAACCCCATTATCAACTCAGTACATCTTTGGCATTGACGCAAGAATATTATAGTATTGCTGTTAACCACAGTCTATAGGTCACAACAATTGCATTTTTCCCATGCTTCTCCACATTCCCACCACCCTGCAATAGTGATGTACATCTGCTCTGTCTCACAGGACACTCTTGCATCTGTACCATCAACCACAATTCTCATCCACCTCTGGGTTCACAGTGTTATTCAGTCCCTAGATTATTTTCTAGCTTTCTTTCAATCAACATTTACTTTCCCAGACTACCCTTTTCAGCCACAAGCCCATTTATAAACCAGCTGCTAATTACTATAATGTGTTACCATCAACTCTATCCATTTCCACATTTTTACAGTCAAGTTAATTAAAACATCTACATACATTAAGCATCAGTAGTTCTTCTCAACCCTCCTCTTATCTAATAACCTATACTCTAGGTTTTAATTCCATGTGTTTATTCTTCGTATTTAGTTCATGTTAATGTAACTATGCAATATTTGTCCTTTTGTGTCTGGCTTACTTCGCTTAGTATAATGTCTTCAAGATTCATCCATGTTATCACATGTGTCCCAATTTCTTTTTTATTTTTATTTTTATTTTTTTTATTTAATTTTATTTTTTTAAAGATTTATTTATTTTATTACATATCTCCCCTTCCCTGCCACTGCGGCGACGCGCCAAGACTGGTCACTGCGCAGGTGTGGCTTTCCCCGCTTTGTGGGCGGCTTCTGCTTTCATTCACGGCCGGCTTTCAGTTCGCGGGTGGCTGGCTGTGCTCCATTCGCGGGCAATCTGCCCTGCCCGTGGCAGCTTTGGCCCTGTCCATGGCAGCTTTTTGCCCTGCCCACGGCGGCTCTGGCCCGCCCATGGCGGCTTGCCATTCTCAAGGCGGTCTGCCCGCTAGGAGAGGTCCCCGGGAACCGAACCCGGGGCCTCCCATGTGGTATGCCGGTGCCCTATCCACTGGGCTATTGAGCCGGCACCTCCCAATTTCATTTCTTCTTACTGCCACATAGTATTCCATCACATGTATATACCATATTTTGTTTACCCATTCATTGGTTGATGGACACTTGGGTTGTTTCTATCTTTTGGCAATTGTGAATAACGCCTTTATGAACATTGGTGGGCAGATGTCTGTTCGTGTCATAGTTTTCAGTTCTTCTGGATATCTTCCTAGTAGAGGAATTGCTGGATCATATGGCAGTTTTATATTTAACTTCCTGAGGAAGTGCCAAACTGTCTTCCACAGAGGATGCACCATTTTACAATCCCACCAACAGTGAAGGAGTGTTCCTATTTCTCCACAGCCCCTCCAACACTTATTGTTGTCTGTTTTTTTAATAATGGCCATTCTATGCGGTGTCAGATGATATCTCATTGTTGTTTTGATTTGCATTTCCCTAATAGCTAGTGATATGGTACATTTATTTTTATGTGCTTTTTGGCCATTTGTATTTCCTCTTTGGAGAAATGTCTATTTAAATTTTTTGCCCATTTTTAAACTGAATTGCTTGTTCTGTTACTGTTGAGTTGTATGATCTCTTTAAATAAAATGGAAATTAAACCCTTATTGGTTTCCAAATATTTTCTTCCATTGAGTGGGCTGTCTTTTCTCCTTGATAAAGTCTTTTGAATTACAGAACTGTTTAAGTGAGGAGGTCCCATTTATCCATGTTTTCTTTTGTTGCTCATGCTTTTGGTATAAGGTTTAAGAATCTACCACCTACCACAAGATCGTGAAGATGTTTCCCTACATTTTCTTCGAGGAGATTTATGGTATTTGCTTTTATACTTAGGTCTTTGATCCATTTTGAGTTAATTTTTGTAAAAGGTGTGAGTAGGAGTCTTCTTTCTTTTGGCTATGGATATCCAGTTCTCCCAGCACCATCTGTTGAATAGACTGTTACACCCCAGCTGGGTAGGTTTGACAGCCTTTTCAAAAATCACTTGGCCATAGATGTGAGGGTCTGTTTCTGAGCAATCAATTTGGTTCCATTGGTCAATGTGTACATCTTTATGCTAATACCATGCTATTTTTACCATTGTAGCTGGGTAATATGATTTAAAGTCTGGAAGTGAGAGTCCTCCAACTTCACTTTTCCTTTTTAAGATGTTTCTGGCTATTCAGGGCCTCTTACCATTCCAGATAAATTTGATAACTAACTATGTTTTCTATTTGTTTAAAAAATGCTCATGTAGGGGGGCTGGCTGTAGCCCAGTGGATAGGGCACCGGTTCACCACATGGGAGGCCCCGGGTTCGGTTCCCGGGGACCTCTCCAAAGCAAGCAGACCGCCTTGAGAAGGGCAAGCCGCCATGGGCGGGGTAGAGCCGCCATGGGCAGGGCAAAAAAAGCCGCCATGGGCAGGGCAAAGCCACCACGGGCAGGGCAAGTCACCCATGAATGGAGCAGATCTGCCGTGAATAGAAGCAGAGCCGCCCATGAACGGAAGCAGACCCGTCCGCGAACGGAGCAGAGCCGCCTGCACGGTGACCTGACTTGGCGTGTCGCCGCAACGGGGGGAGACAGAGCAGACACAGAAGAACGCAGAGAAATGAACACAGCAAGAGCAAGCAGAAGGGGGGGAAGGGGATATGTAACAACAACAACAAAAAAGCTCATGTAATTTTTATTTGGATTGCATTGACTCTGTATATCAATATGGGTGGAATTGACATCTTAATATTTAGTCTTCCAATCCATGAGCATGGAGTATTCTTCCAATTATTTAGGTCTTTTAAAATTTCTTTTAGCAATCATTATAATTTTCTAATACAAGTGTTTTACATCCTTGGTTAAGTTTATTCCTAAATATTTGATTCTTTTAGTTGCTATCACAAATGGAATTTTTTTACTGACTTCCTCCTCAGATTGTGCATTACAATTGTATGAAACACCACTGATTTTTTGCACATTGATCTTGTATCCTGACACTCTATGGAAATCGTTATTAGCTCTAGCAGCTTTGTTGTAGATTTTTCGGGACTTGCTAGATACAGGATCATATCATCTGCTAATAAAGTTTTACTTCTTCCTTTCTGATTTGGATGCCATTTATTTCTTTTTCTTGCCTGCTTGCTCTAGCTATAACCTCTAGCACTATATTGAACAAGAGTGATGACAATGGGCATCCTTGTCTTGTCCCTGATCTCAGTGGGAAAGCTTTCAGTCTTTCACTCTTAAGTACAATGTTAGCTGTCGGTTTTTCAGATATGGCCTTTATCAGGTTGAGAAAATTTCCTTCAATTACTATCTTTTGTAGTATTTTTATCAAGAAAGGATGCTGTATT